>JAQFVV010006221.1:10238372-10465824 GCA_028023455.1 Epiperipatus broadwayi | reverse complement strand
ACAATATATATACATAAACTAGATAATAATAAAACATTAATATGAAATGCATAACAATTTACAATGCAATTTATTAATAACAATCAGTTTTTAACTACTGAGATAATTATTATTGAAAAAAGTGTCAAGTAAAAAAAATATTTAGCAGTAACCTTAGTAAATATAGGGGATTTGAACTCAGACTTTCAAGCACCCTCCAACTATCCACACTATCTCATACAACTGATACACATGACCACACACATGTAGAAAAGATAGATAATCATCAATAGACGTATTTCATGCTAAACCAGCACTCATAGTTGGTCCAGATTATCATCTCCCACACATATACAGTATATAATCAGTGCTCACTTTATATCAAGATAGAAAATCTTCACACTTTAATGGACAGGCTTGTCAGCCATCCATACCATTGAAAATCAGATGATGGAAAACCAAATCCCATGTTGATGCCAACAACTGAGCACTGATTATATATGTGTGTGGGAGATGATAATCTGGACCAACTGATGAGTGCTGGTTTAGCATGAAATATGTATATTGGTGATTATTTATCTTTTCTACATGTGTATCAGTTGTATGAGATAGTGTGGATTGTTGGTGGGTGCTTGCAAGTCTGAGTTCAAACCCCTATATTTACAATTATAGCTCCAGGTTTGTGAAGAGTGCCTGGTTTTCAAATATTTACAGTAATCTTAGTAAAACAAATGTGAAAATTAAATTATAGCGTTTTATGTATATCTTGACCAGTTAAAAAAGTAATGTGGATGTTTCAGAATACACTCTATAGTGAAAGAGATTGGTCTGTCTTTTGCGCTGATGGATGGTTGTGATAAGATTGAGCTAAGTTGAAAGATGGACTGATAAAACAGAAATTTGAAATATATATTACAGCACAATGAATTATATACTCCACAAGGCATTAAAAGTGGATAGAAATTAGTCCAGATCTTGTTTAAGGGTGATGTATGAAAGTCATCAAAACTGTCAACATGAGCAAGGAAATTGGGTATTGATATCCCTCTAACCCTATATGCATACTATTCATTAAAATAAGATTTAAAGCACATAAGAGATTAGGGATAAACTCTCATTCAATAGCTGATTAGTAATAATCATTAATATATTTACATAAAATGGTGATGTAAAAATAGTGAATGCATAGGATTTAACACTTATAATCAAACTATAATGATGAAGATAAGTCTAACAAATTGTGATGTAGGTCAACTGATGAGTGCTGATTCAGCATGAAATGCACATCTTGGAATATTTTTCAATGTTTCAGAAATATATAATTCAATAGAAGTTTGAAATATGTATAAACATTATATAAATGAAGTCAAATGTAAATGTATCTAAAAATGTATATACAAAATTAAATTACAATGTTATGTATGACTTGCTCATTTAAAAAAGTAAAGTGGGTATGTCTAAATGCATTTATAGTGAGAGAAGTTGATATGGCTTTTGGGCTGATGAATGATGGTGATAGGATTGGCATATAGTGAGAGTTGCACTGATAAAGAATTTTTTTGAAAAAATATATTAGTTGACAGATTTTGGAGAAATACACTAGATGAAAAATTTAGAATTTTGGAATCAAAATTTTAAAAAGGCACTTTATTATTGTAGCACCACACAATAAGATTACATATTCAGCTTTATAATATAAGTATCCTAGCATGTTTTGGAGCAGTATGCCATAGTCATAGTTAATATAGACAAAAGTAACACACAATATATTTATATTTGAAATTAGATTTCAATATAAACTTGACTGTATACTTGTAATTAGTTTGATTAAGCATTGCATTTATGTTTTTTTTTTTACTTTAATCTTGATATTTCTGGAAACAAAAACATGCCCACTTTCTATTTCATGATTTAGAAATACTGATGCACTTTTATCATGAACTTTTGACACTGAATGACTCATGTACTAAAAGTTTAATACTATATAATAAAGTTCATATTAGAATTTAAATAGAAATTTTGATGAGTTAAATAGTAATATTTTTCTGTTTATGTTAACCAAACATAAAATAAATTATCTATTCCATAGATTGCAAGTAACTACAGATTTTAAATTGAAGACTAAAATAATTATACATATTTATAATGTAATGGGAAAAATAATTATTGAATGATTATATAAAACAGGCAAAACTCTCCATAGATTAGTGCCACACAGTGCAAGCTGAGTAATCTATGGCTTCCAGAAGGCTTGTGCATAAAATCCCTATCTAGTGCCACTGAGTGGCCTATCTAGTGCCACTGAGTGGCGCTACTGCATGAAGAGTTTTGCCTGTTTTAATAACAGTCATGAGTAAGCATGAGAAATGGTGATCATGTGAATGATTATATAGATGAAAGACATGATATTTTTCTAGTTTAAACTATCTATCCATTGTTAGATTCATCAAATTAATATCCTACTAGTATAGAAATAGATCAAGATTTAACTTATTTAAAATCATTAAAGATTATTAACAAACATTAAACATGTTAACTAATAAAAAGCATTAAGATAACAAAATCGTTATGTTGTTTCCTATGTTTTGGAATAAAATTTTAACTTTAATACCAAATATTAATCACATTGCTATGATTTAATGCAATTTAATATATTTTAAATGCAATTTATAATCATTGACTTAATAATAATGATAAATTTAGTTAAAGCACTAGTAATTATTATATAAAATAATAAGAAGTACAATTACAGAAATAGGTTAGGTGAATGACTACTTATATTCATTTACCATCTTTTATATGCTATTTATGATTTTTTAAAATCCTGTTTTTACATTGTTTTTTTAAAGCAAAAACAAAATATAGTTAATCTATCTGCATTATGTCCTAGTGAAAATTTGAGTTAAAATTTGCCTGAAGGTTTGTGATGATGGTATATTAGATGTGATATATATTAAGGCTATAATCTTAAGACTATGCACCTAAATGTGACAGTAGTAACCTCTACAAATCTTAACACAAGATTAATGACTTTAAAAAACAAGAGTGGACACTCTTATCTTCGACTTTTTTTCTAATTATATAGGTGAATCTAAAGCATTTTGATTTGAGTGTGTGGAGCTATTAACTACTTCACTGATTAAGTCCACAATTTCTATACAAGCTAATGTATGTGAAATCGTTCGATTTATGAGTATAATTAGAAATCTTTTAAAACAATTTAAAGTTGTAATTAATAATTTATGAAGTGCTTTATAAATTATTAATTATATTAGATGTGATAATATGTTGGACTATTTCCATCATCTGTCATTAAATGTTTAATGTCGAGAAAATTTTAAACTTTATTAAAACTTTTTAAATACAAACAACTGTTATTAATAGAAAAAAATAGGCAATACGGGTTAGTAAATTATACAATATTCTCCAGTCTTTTTCAGTCATTACTGGCCTGACCAGTGATGATAATAGCATAAGAATCACATACTTTTAGATTGTTGAATATCCAATTTTTAATACAATGTTCTAACCAACATAGCCTTTGACAGAATAGCTTGGTTGGTTAGAGCATTGCCCTAAAAATTCAATATTCAAGAATCTAAAGGTGTAAGTTTGACTCTTATGCTAATCTTATCACTGGTCAGACCCGCAACACCTGAAGAAGGGTTGAGAATAATATGACTCAAAATGGGTAATTTACTAATATACGTTGCCTATTTGTGTGTTATTACTAACATTTATTTGTATTTGAAAAGTTCGAATATACTTTAAAATGTTCTAGACATTCAGCATTTAATGATAGATGATGAAAGCAGTTCAACAAATGATATTTGATGTTATACTTCTACATTATTTTTTTAGTATTAAAATCTTTGTTGTATATTATGAATCAGTAAAAGTAAATACAATTTCTCCAAACCACTTTGAACACTTTTTAGTGAAAATCTTTTATTGTACATATATAAAGACACCTACATTTCGACTGTACTGTAGCCTTCTTCAGAACCAGTTTGGATAAATTGTATTTATATAAGATATTACAGCAAAATAAAGAAAAGAGTAATTTTGGTAATATTTAAATAAATTCTGTCTGAAATTTAAAATTGCATTTATAATTATTAAAATGTTAGAAAAGATCTATACTACAATATTTAACAATTTATAACAATAGTAAATTTTTTTATCATTACTTCAAATTTTTTAACTTGTATTTTTAAAAATTAAAATATATTTCAAAAGCATATAAGTGTAAACATAAATATATATATATATATGTTCAAAAGATGGCGCTTTACCAAAACCACCGAACAAGTGTAAAATTTGTTTACATAAATGAAAAAAGAGTCAGAATTAACTACCTCTTTCATTTTCTCACCCCCAGATCAGCTGATTTCAAGCTGGTTTGCTCTCCTCAGTGAGGGATAGAGTATAGAAACTAGATCTAAACACTGACTCTCAAGTGTTTATGCAAAACGTTTCTATCAGATTGCAAGCGTGAATTTTTCAGACCGGTAAAGTCTTCAAACTCAGCCTAGCAAGCCAGATATTTATATGGGTCTGATCTCAGTTCAGTATCACCATATAATCAAAGTCTCTGCAATATATATCATTGCAAGAAAACTTTAAAGGTACATTTATGAAAAACAAAAACAAGTTACTCACGTAACCTGCTATCACTTGTTATTTATGTTCAAAAGATGGCGCTTTACCAAAACCACCAAACAAGTGTAAAATTTGTTTACATAAACGAAAAAAGAGTCAGAATTAACTACCTCTTTCATTTTCTCACCCCCAGATCAGCTGATTTCAAGCTGGTTTGCTCTCCTCAGTGAGGGATAGAGTATAGAAACTAGATCTAAACACTGACTCTCAAGTGTTTATGCAAAACGTTTCTATCAGATTGCAAGCGTGAATTTTTCAGACCGGTAAAGTCTTCAAACTCAGCCTAGCAAGCCAGATATTTATATGGGTCTGATCTCAGTTCAGTATCACCATATAATCAAAGTCTCTGCAATATATATCATTGCAAGAAAACTTTAAAGGTACATTTATGAAAAACAAAAACAAGTTACTCACGTAACCTGCTATCACTTGTTATTTATGTTCAAAAGATGGCGCTTTACCAAAACCACTGAACAAGTGTAAAATTTGTTTACATAAACGAAAAAAGAGTCAGAATTAACTACCTCTTTCATTTTCTCACCCCCAGATCAGCTGATTTCAAGCTGGTTTGCTCTCCTCAGTGAGGGATAGAGTATAGAAACTAGATCTAAACACTGACTCTCAAGTGTTTATGCAAAACGTTTCTATCAGATTGCAAGCATGAATTTTTCAGACCGGTAAAGTCTTCAAACTCAGCCTAGCAAGCCAGATATTTATATGGGTCTGATCTCAGTTCAGTATCACCATATAATCAAAGTCTCTGCAATATATATCATTGCAAGAAAACTTTAAAGGTACATTTATGAAAAACAAAAACAAGTTACTCACGTAACCTGCTATCACTTGTTATTTATGTTCAAAAGATGGCGCTTTACCAAAACCACCAAACAAGTGTAAAATTTGTTTACATAAACGAAAAAAGAGTCAGAATTAACTACCTCTTTCATTTGCTCACCCCCAGATCAGCTGATTTCAAGCTGGTTTGCTCTCCTCAGTGAGGGATAGAGTATAGAAACTAGATCTAAACACTGACTCTCAAGTGTTTATGCAAAACGTTTCTATCAGATTGCAAGCGTGAATTTTTCAGACCGGTAAAGTCTTCAAACTCAGCCTAGCAAGCCAGATATTTATATGGGTCTGATCTCAGTTCAGTATCACCATATAATCAAAGTCTCTGCAATATATATCATTGCAAGAAAACTTTAAAGGTACATTTATGAAAACAAAAACAAGTTACTCACGTAACCTGCTATCACTTGTTATTTATGTTCAAAAGATGGCGCTTTACCAAAACCACCGAACAAGTGTAAAATTTGTTTACATAAACGAAAAAAGAGTCAGAATTAACTACCTCTTTCATTTGCTCACCCCCAGATCAGCTGATTTCAAGCTGGTTTGCTCTCCTCAGTGAGGGATAGAGTATAGAAACTAGATCTAAACACTGACTCTCAAGTGTTTATGCAAAACGTTTCTATCAGATTGCAAGCGTGAATTTTTCAGACCAGTAAAGTCTTCAAACTCAGCCTAGCAAGCCAGATATTTATATGGGTCTGATCTCAGTTCAGTATCACCATATAATCAAAGTCTCTGCAATATATATCATTGCAAGAAAACTTTAAAGGTACATTTATGAAAAACAAAAACAAGTTACTCACGTAACCTGCTATCACTTGTTATTTATGTTCAAAAGATGGCGCTTTACCAAAACCACCGAACAAGTGTAAAATTTGTTTACCTAAACGAAAAAGAGTCAGAATTAACTACCTCTTTCATTTTCTCACCCCCAGATCAGCTGATTTCAAGCTGGTTTGCTCTCCTCAGTGAGGGATAGAGTATAGAAACTAGATCTAAACACTGACTCTCAAGTGTTTATGCAAAACGTTTCTATCAGATTGCAAGCGTGAATTTTTCAGACCCGTAAAGTCTTCAAACTCAGCCTAGCAAGCCAGATATTTATATGGGTGTGATCTCAGTTCAGTATCACCATATAATCAAAGACTCTGCAATATATATCATTGCAAGAAAACTTTAAAGGTACATTTATGAAAAACAAAAACAAGTTACTCACGTAACCTGCTATCACTTGTTATTTATGTTCAAAAGATGGCGCTTTATCAAAACTTCCGAACAAGTGTAAAATTTGTTTACATAAAATGAAAGAGGTAGTTAATTCTGACTCTTTTTTCGTTTATGTAAACAAATTTTACACTTGTTCGGAAGTTTTGGTAAAGCGCCATCTTTTGAACATAAATAACAAGTGATAGCAGGTTACTTGAGTAACTTGTTTTTGTTTTTCATAAATGTACCTTTAAAGTTTTCTTGCAATGATATATATTGCAGAGACTTTGATTATATGGTGATACTGAACTGAGATCAGACCCATATAAATATTTGGTTTGCTAGGCTGAGTTTGAAGACTTTACCGGTCTGAAAAATTCACGCTTGCAATCTGATAGAAACGTTTTGCATAAACACTTGAGAGTCAGTGTTTAGATCTAGTTTCTATACTCTATCCCTCACTGAGGAGAACAAACCAGTTTGAAATCAGCTGATCTGGGGGTGAGAAAATGAAAGAGGTAGTTAATTCTGACTCTTTTTTCGTTTATGTAAACAAATTTTACACTTGTTCAGTGGTTTTGGTAAAGCGCCATCTTTTGAACATAAATAACAAGTGATAGCAGGTTACATGAGTAATTTGTTTTTGTTTTTCATAAATGTACCTTTAAAGTTTTCTTGCAATGATATATATTGCAGAGACTTTGATTATATGGTGACACTGAACTGAGATCAGACCCATATAAATATCTGGCTTGCTAGGCTGAGTTTGAAGACTTTACCGGTCTGAAAAATTCACGCTTGCAATCTGATAGAAACGTTTTGCATAAACACTTGAGAGTCAGTGTTTAGATCTAGTTTCTATACTCTATCCCTCACTGAGGAGAGCAAACCAGCTTGAAATCAGCTGATCTGGGGGTGAGAAAATGAAAGAGGTAGTTAATTCTGACTCTTTTTTCGTTTATGTAAACAAATTTTACACTTGTTCGGTGGTTTTGGTAAAGCGCCATCTTTTGAACATAAATAACAAGTGATAGCAGGTTACGTGAGTAACTTGTTTTTGTTTTTCATAAATGTACCTTTAAAGTTTTCTTGCAATGATATATATTGCAGAGACTTTGATTATATGGTGATACTGAACTGAGATCAGACCCATATAAATATCTGGCTTGCTAGGCTGAGTTTGAAGACTTTACCGGTCTGAAAAATTCACGCTTGCAATCTGATAGAAACGTTTTGCATAAACACTTGAGAGTCAGTGTTTAGATCTAGTTTCTATACTCTATCCCTCACTGAGGAGAGCAAACCAGCTTGAAATCAGCTGATCTGGGGGTGAGAAAATGAAAGAGGTAGTTAATTCTGACTCTTTTTTCGTTTATGTAAACAAATTTTACACTTGTTCGGTGGTTTTGGTAAAGCGCCATCTTTTGAACATAAATAACAAGTGATAGCAGGTTACGTGAGTAACTTGTTTTTGTTTTTCATAAATGTACCTTTAAAGTTTTCTTGCAATGATATATATTGCAGAGACTTTGATTGTATGGTGATACTGAACTGAGATCAGACCCATATAAATATCTGGCTTGCTAGGCTGAGTTTGAAGACTTTACCGGTCTGAAAAATTCACGCTTGCAATCTGATAGAAACATTTTGCATAAACACTTGAGAGTCAGTGTTTAGATCTAGTTTCTATACTCTATCCCTCACTGAGGAGAGCAAACCAGCTTGAAATCAGCTGATCTGGGGGTGAGAAAATGAAAGAGGTAGTTAATTCTGACTCTTTTTTCGTTTATGTAAACAAATTTTACACTTGTTCGGTGGTTTTGGTAAAGCGCCATCTTTTGAACATAAATAACAAGTGATAGCAGGTTACGTGAGTAACTTGTTTTTGTTTTTCATAAATGTACCTTTAAAGTTTTCTTGCAATGATATATATTGCAGAGACTTTGATTATATGGTGATACTGAACTGAGATCAGACCCATATAAATATCTGGCTTGCTAGGCTGAGTTTGAAGACTTTACCGGTCTGAAAAATTCACGCTTGCAATCTGATAGAAACGTTTTGCATAAACACTTGAGAGTCAGTGTTTAGATCTAGTTTCTATACTCTATCCCTCACTGAGGAGAGCAAACCAGCTTGAAATCAGCTGATCTGGGGATGAGAAAATGAAAGAGGTAGTTAATTCTGACTCTTTTTTCGTTTATGTAAACAAATTTTACACTTGTTCGGTGGTTTTGGTAAAGCGCCATCTTTTGAACATAAATAACAAGTGATAGCAGGTTACGTGAGTAACTTGTTTTTGTTTTTCATATATATATTTAATAAATTGCTATATATATATATTTTGTAAAAATAATCATAAATATTTAAAATAAACTACAAAAAATATATAACTTTTTGTTCATTAACTAAAAATAATTGAAGAAAAATTTTCAAGTTTGTTTATACGCCCAGGCTCAAAAAATCTACCAATCAATGATATTCTAGATTTTTGTCACCTCATTTGTAATACATCTTTGTGAATTACTGATACTTGTGACTAACAAATTAATATTTACAGTACCAGTTTTTACCGTTAAATGAACATAACACTGGCAAAATAGTGCTAAAGATAGCTGTAAGTGGACAATTTAAAACTGAAGCATAATAGCAACATCACAATTCTCCATAATATCATGCAACTGAGAATCCAGTCACTAATAACATATACACATGACAATTATAAGCAACTTTTTTAATATCTAACACAATTTCTTCATATTCATTATTATTTTTATGTTGTATGCAATATCAGCTATAATTTTATTATATATTTTTTATTTATTAATTTTATATTTAATATCAGATATTCATTTTATTTTAGATAAAAACAGCTATATTATTTCAGTCACACTCCTCCTTTAAATAAAAAAAAGGTTTGAAATTTGCAGTCCATTCAAAAGAAATCCTCTTGAATATATTGCAGTGATATATAAATATGTCGTTACATTAATTTAAAATAAAAACTTAAAAGTTCGCAAGTAAAAGTAAAAAAACTAAACGCTAAAATTAAAATGTTTGTTAAACGTATATACATTCGCACAGATGCTAAACTTTAAAAATATTTTTTTTTAATAAATAAAAAAAGGTATTTGAATGTATTTTTTTTTATAAAAAAGATTTAAATATAAAAATAGTTTAAAAAAGAAATAACGTAAGTAAAAATAAAAACAGGTTAATTAATTCCTGTAATCTGTAAATGGAAATGATTGTTTATTAATTATCCAAAAGCTGTCTAATTAAAAAGTCAGAGAGTAAATTAGATAAGAGAATAAAGAGATTTTAGCTTGACCAATGGAAGCACCAAGCCTCAGCCCGGACCCGAATGAAAATTTGGATTAGTGACGTCTTTGTTCATTCAATCTGGAGATTTACTATAAAAAGAGAAATATTGAGTTCCAGCGTGGTGTGTTTGAGAGTTGTGGTAGGACGCACATACCACACTCTCTAGTTAAAAAAATTATAAAATGAAAAGACTGTGATACAAGAATGGAACCAGCTAATGCTACCTCCAAAACATTATCTTCCAATGGAGACATCACGGGAATTAAAAAACAGGAACCTGGACTCTTCTACCGTAAGCTATATTGACATGAACTCTAAATTTAAAAATAACTAAGAACTTTCGTTCAAGCTTATGAACTTCCATCTGACTTTTTTAAGTTTAAAATCAAATTAATAATGTTTAATTTTATATGTTTTCCGATTGATAAAAATCATTTCCATTTTTTTTCTCTTATTGTATAAATTATTTGTTGTTTAAATTTTAAATGAGGGAATTTAAGGTTGGGTATAGACGTTGCATAGATTCGTTAGCGGTTGATAATGTTGTGGTTTTCACATTCGATTAGAATATATGTCAACGATATCACTGCAAGCATCTTACGATGAATGCTAATGGGATTTGTATATTCCCTATGCAAGTGACGTTTATCGATGACTTTGTATTTTGATCGGTTGTGTTTAATTTCGAATGTTTTTGACCATGGAATCTGTGCAGCTGATCTGTACTCAACATTTTAAAACAAATTTTATAAAATGCATTTGTGCGAACATATTTAAATGTTAAATTTAGTCGGGCGTGAATGGCTATATAGTTTTGTAAAGTTATATTAAGGGAGGGTAATCTTAGGTTATTCGTTTCGTGGTTGAATTGGCTCAATAGATTGGTTATATTTGTGTAATTAGTAGATGTAGTATGAGATCCGCTATGGGCAGGATTATAGATATACGCCACACTCTCTGTTTGCCTATGGATGGGTTTGTAAGTCGGCAGAAGACCGCAGTCCATTCCTATGGAGTTTTTTGTTTATTGTTCTACTTGCCAACAGAAGTAACATTCCTGTTGGTGGAGAGTCAATGTCTTCTCTATTTCTACTTATTGTTCAGATGTACATTCCTGACAGTATAATATTTTGTGTTGTCGTATCATGCTACATTGAATACATGAATGTATCAGATGGATTGGCGCCAGTTTGGTTGCAAAATTTGTTGCCTAAGGTTAAATCAGGGAAGAATATTTTCTTTTCAAATGCAGATCTATGTAGTCTATTCATACTTGACTATCTAAATAAAATATTAAATTCATTGAAACTTAGTTAAATGTAAAATTAAAAGTTAATATAAAAATCTAAAATGTTGAATTTATTCCTCAAAATTTAAATGTTATTTTATATGTGCGTAAATAAATATTTTTATGTGTTAATTTCTGGCAGTGGCTTTTATTTGTTGATATTTAAGATATAAATTAAGATATAGATTTTTATCTCTGCGTCTCCGCTGAGCTAGTGACTTGGGCTAACAGTCGGAATATTTAAATAAAGTGGAATCTTAACAGCGCGTATCTGCCTACTTTATAAATTTTTCTAGGTTTAAATGCCTAGATGGCACCCTGTAGAGCAGATATGTAGTTTGCGGTTAGATTTGATCTCCACTTCCATTTCGATCGTTATAATATATTGCAATGATGTTACATATATTGAAATCCAAGTTAATTTAAACAAGGAGTGTGAAATTAAGTAAGCAAAGATCATAAATTGCAAACATATTTAATTTTAAATATACTTAGAAAGTCTGTAATAGTAAAAAAGAAATCAACTCATACATCACATGATTTAATTTAATAAGCTTGTATTACAAATGTAATATAATGAGTGCGCTAATAGCTCTAAACAAGCTTTTCTGATAAAATACTGCAAGAGAAAGCATTTAAAAATCTCTATCTAGACTTGATTTTTTTTTACTATTATAGTTTGTCTTTCAAGGCTTTGACAATGTTATATTGCTAAGATTATTAAGATATGGAATAGGTGAAGTTTGTTCAGGCCCATATAGCTATTTAAGTTGAAGACATATAGATGTCTGAAAATTTCAGGTTTTCCACTTAATAGTTAAGTATTCGATAAATACTGAGCTTGAGCTGGTATTTTAAATCTACTATCTGAATATTTTAGCATCTCACTGATGAGATCCAGTAGCTTGAAACTGGTTTGGGGATAGAAATAATTCTAGATAGAGATTTTTAAATACTTTCCCTTGTGGCCTTTATGAGAAAAGCTTGAGTAGAGCTATTAGCACTCTCATTATATTACTTAGAAAGAATATGCAAATGTTTAATTTTAAAAATACTTTATTAAACCACTAAACATCACATGATCACCATTTCTTATGCTTGCTCAAGCTATTAAAACAGGGAAAAGACTCCATACAGCCACTCATTGCAAGCCAGAGTAATCAATGGATGCCAGGTTTATGCATAATATCCCTATTTAGTGCCTACTCATCCAATATCCTGTCTAGTTTTTAACTTGTGGCTAACATCAGTGAGGAGCCTTGGATCTGAGGGCAGTGCATCTATATTAGGATATAATGCAACTCTCCAGAAGCCATCTCTTATCTCTACTTAACTAAAAACTATTGAGTCTAAAATTGAAAACATATTATTTTCAATTCAAGCTCATTAGCTTATATAGTTCAGTACACAGATCTTTTGTCTTTAGTTCTTTAATAACCATAGCCACGATTATCCTATTAGGCAGGATTGGTAATATCTCATGATCATCATTTCTTATGCTTTCTCAAGTTGTTAAAACACACAAAACTCTCTATACAGTAAATACATTCTGATAGAGATTTTGAATTCTTTCTCTTTCTGCATGTATAAATTAAAGCTTGATTGGAGCTATTGGTAAGCTCCCTCTAGTGAACATTTTAATAAAAGCTTAAAAGCAAGTTACACAATTTGTGTCTTGTTTTATTAATTATTATATATACATGAAGTAAACACTTGTAATATTTTACATAAATTTGAGGTTCTTTTTTCCTCGTAAAATTGTTTAAAGCTTTGTAGAGGTATTTTTGTATGATATCTATTATTTAAAAATAAATTATTCCTTGGATTTAAATAATTGAAGTATTCCTACTTGGAATATTCTATCTTCAAAATTTTAAAATTATAAAGCGGTAGTAATTTCATATAAATTTATCACTTGCAGGCTCCTTGGTGGTACTGTAGTGTCACCTAGCAGGCACAGTATGCATAACCAAAAACTACCATTTTTTAAAGACTAGTTAAAAATTAATATTTTATTTTGTCCTTGTCAAAAAAAGGGAATACATTTTTTAAAAAATCTTCTGCATAATAATTAAAAATCAGATAATAAAAAATTCAGATACATAATGAGGCATTATTACTTTAATATTATTAGTATTATAACTATTTTGTATTTTTAAAGACCAAAATTACTCTATACTTTAATCATACAGCATCAAATGAATATATTTCCAAGATAAATTTATTGAATAAAATTGAGAAATTCTCATAAGACATAAGTAAAGTTTCATTTTTCATCTCAATAGTTGGTTTTCATAAATGGAATGATTTCTTAGAAAAATAATTTAGCATATTTCAAATTTTGTTTGAACAAATAATATATATATATATCACTTTTTTCCATAATTTTTTAATACAAACAATAATCATCTAATATTACTTTAGATGATAATAATTTAAGCAATCAAGATTGGTTATTCATGGTGAATCAGTTGACTAATTTTGTATCATTTTGATAAAATACTTAATAAAAGATCGAGTTATAATATATAGAAAAGCATAATATAATTGTTAGTATTAATATATTTGGCATAATATAGTTCAGTTTGGCCTAGTTAAATATCCAATTACTTCTGTTTTAAAAAATGTAGCTCTGAAAAAAAAAAAACCATTTGCGTATAATTTTAATCTTTTGGTAGAACAGAAAACTAAAATATAAATCCATTTTTTACATTCCTAAAAGGGTTAAGAAATGTCATTTGTTTAAATTAAATCTGAGCTCAATTTAAAACCAAGTAAAAACATTAGAAGTGAAAGATTAAGCATTTACAATATTTATATGGGATTAGTTTAAAAGATGTAAATAAATGTTTTGATTTAATTATTATATAATTACAATATTAATATTTTGTGTTTATGTTAAATGGTCTTGCTATATGTGCGCATGCATTCACATGTAACATTTAGAGTACTTAATTAAAATACAATGAGATTCATCTATTAATGATATAGGTAAATGCAAATGATATTAAAATGTGTAACTACAAAGATAGCAGTTAGTGTGTAAAACGAGTAGGTGATTTAAAAACATGAGTCAGTCTAAATTCCAGAAATATAATTATTGCATTTCTATCATTAAATGTTTTTATAACTCAATCTTAATTTATTATTATCTATTTGTTATGAATAATGGAAAAATAAAAAGTAGTTTAAAGATTAAGTAATGAGCTAAACTTAATTCCAAAGAGTTCTCTCTTGATTTGCCTGTCTCAAATTTTTTGAAACTATGACATGATATATTCTTATTATTATTTGGAATTTATGATGTATAAAATTTATATTGATTTAAAGAATTATAATATACAGCTAATAAAAATAACACGCTGTTTTGAAATATTTTTACCATGCTTGAAACAGTTTGTTTTAATGGACTATAAACCTTTTATTTATAGTAAAATAAAGAACTATTTATCAATAAAAGTCGAATTTAATTTATTTAATTCAATGAAAATAACACTTACGAAGACATAAGCAAAATCTCTAGTTTTATGTCGTGCCAAAAACAAACTTCACCTATAAGTGGACAAAAAATTAGTTAAATATTTTCTTGTTACATTTTCATTTACCATTATCAAACTCCCTCCATTCACAACTTTGACGCCATCCATTTCAGGTAAATACATTAATGATTATTACTAACCATTTTCGAAACTAGAGATTATCTCTAGCACAGATGTGAACTTTAAACCTCAGTTAAAGATTAATATATCTGATTTTTTTAAATTTACACACACGGAGTTACTCACCTTTCTTTGTCCCGTATGTAATATCTTTATAGATATAATAAACACCCCACAAATCAGATATATTAATCTTTAATTGAGGTTTAAAGTTTATATCTCTACTAGAGATAATCTCTAGTTTCGAAAATGATTAGAAATAATCATTAGTGTATTTATCTGAAATGGATGGTGTTAAAGTTGTGAGTGGAGGGATTTTGACAATGGTAAATGAACATGTAACAATTTACTCTAGATAAATACTTTGCATATAATAGAGAGATATATGAGGGATAGTGACCCGGGCCAACTGATGAGTGCTGGTTCAGCACGAAATGCATCTTGGGGGTCATTTGTATTTTATTATATCTGGATTTGAAAAGAATGGGGAAGTGTGGAGGTGTTTATTATATCTATTAAATATGTTTATGTAAAACAGAATAAAATAAAAATAGGTTGTCATACATCATTAAAGTTAAATGAATAATAATGTTGATTATCTGTCTTGAAAAGAATCTCAAGTAGCTGATGTGAGAATATAAATAATCAAATGCATTTATAAAATATTCTTTATATTATGAATTCACAAAATTCACAAAACAATCAATAGTAAAGATATTGAAATGCTCATTAAAAAGGTCAAATTTGCTTCCAGTCAATATGGATTTATAAAGAGACAGAAAGGAAATTGTCTAGTTATCTGAGGCATTGTAGAATTAAAACATATCAGATTAAAGAATAGCCAATAGTCTTCACAGTCAGCATAATATATGGTAACGGAATGGATGTAAAGGGGGATCATGAACAGATGGAAAGTATCACCATTCCCAAATAATCAGAAGGAATAAATGTAAAAAAAAAAAAAACAATCAAGGAATATAAAATGCATAAAGTATAGAATGAGTATGAGAGTAAGCATATAATAATGATATAAATAGTTAAACTATTAATAATAAATTATCTCACACCAGTATTACACATAAACAATCAAATCAATCAATAATAAATAGGGTAATTATCTAGTCCCTGCCAAACTTAGGATAAAATATAACACAATTTATTTGGATGCACATACCTAAGTGCTAAAATATCTAACACAAAATCAATAAAATTAATGCTGGGATAAAAAACAACATCACCATCAATGCTCTGACCATATTGTACCATTAATATTCAGGTCAACTGTGAACTAAATTTTCTCATAATAAAAAAATAAAATGTAGTGAATGGACATTAAGGATGACACCTTTGTACTATCCAGAGTTATCACGTGCATGTCCAAACACAAATATAAAGTCCAACAACCATAAACCTAATCATAATTGCACTTTAGAACGAGCTCAAGATCATATTAAAATAAAATAAATCTCATATTATAAACTTATATTGCAGAAAAATACAAGCAACATTTTTATAGATACAATCAGTTTGTTCACTTTGTAAGAAGGTTGGTAGAATACTTTGCACCATATCCACTATAAAGAAGTTTTGATTCTTTAATGCTTTGCTCTCTTTGTCTCTTTCTATCTCTCAGATATTATCCACTTTTTATGTACATGTAAATAATAGATATACATTTAAGCCTGACACAACATTAGAACATAGTGACAGTAAAAATTTTCATTTTATACATATACCCATGTATAAAATGGAGGTTTATAAAATTAAATGCAAAGAATATTACAAATAAGAACTAGATATAGAAAATAAATTTATTGCTTAAGACAATAAAAAGTAAATATTGTAAAAGTCTGCAATAACAAAATAAATGAATATGTTAAACAGAATGAAGTATATATGGAATATGCTATTTTGAAGATAATATATGTAAGAATATAGAAATTGTTTTAGGTTGTACAATCTTATATTTAAAAAAATTTGGTAGTTATTATTTGTAAATATAGATGATTTGAACTCAGACTTTCAAGTAGCCTTCAACTATCTGCACTATCCTTTCTACATGTGTGTGGTCATGTGTATCAGTAGTATGATAGTGTGGATAGTTGAAGGTTGCTCGAAAGTCTAAGTTCAAATCCCCTATATTTACAATTATAAGAATGCCTGTATTTCAAATCTTAGTTATTATTTGTATAGTAATAATGAAAAGTCAGATGTCACATGACTTATATATAGCGTGCACTTACAAATATGTAAAATTAAGAACATGCTAATTAGTTCTAAACAAGTTTTTTTTTTATTTATGATAAATGCTACTACAAGAGAAGGCATTCAAATCATTTTTATCTAGGATTATCCCCATCCCCAGATTGGTTTCGACCTATGGGTCTCTTCAGTGAGGAGTTGGGACATTAGATTCAAAAAACCAATTCAAGCAAAGCATTTATCTAAAAGTTAATTGCTAGAAGATCTGTATATATATTTGTATATAAATTCTGCTTATAGTTATGATGTCAACGATTAAATTCTATATTAAAAAATGTCGTTGGTGGCCGAGTGGTCAGCACAGCTGCCTTACAAGCAGTTGTCCCGGGTTTGCTTCCCAGCCAATGCTTTGACACATGAAAAAATAATAATAATAATTGCATAAATATAATGAAAGATTTGAGTGATATATGAGAAAGAGAAGAAATGATTAAGGAATAGAAGATTATGGATTAAAAATAAGAAATGATAGAGCTAAAATACTAGTAAATTTTTATAAATTAAAATAGTACCCTAATAAAAAACACAATTCAAAAATTATAAGAAATAGATTTATATATATATAATTTAAATGTAAAAAAAAGTTTTAATTAAAACTATTAAAGAAGGTATATTCTAAAATTGATATAGATTTTGATCATAAGTTAGCAAAATTTAAATTATATTTTAAAAGAATAAGAAGAATTCTGATAAAAAGTAATAGCTCATTGATATATTGAAATAGAATTTTAGATTTTTTTTTTTTTTTAATTTTTGAATTAAATAGAAACATAACTAGAAATAGGCTGCTTGATAAATTAAACTCAAACCAAAGATTGTTTGATAATTCTGTAAAATTAGGCTTATATATATATATATAAGGAAAACAAATGTGAGATGAATAAAATGATAAAGAAGATCTGAAAGTGATATATGTGTAAGAGAAATCTATAAAAGATTTAGCAATAGCATAAGAAGTGAAGCGGACAAAGACAGAAAAATATGGGATATTTTCTTTATCAAATATTAAATTAAGAAAAAATAATATCAAAAAAGTCATATGATAAAAAGCCTTTAATTTATAATCTAAATATAATATATTATATTAGTATATAATATAGTAATTTATAAATATAATATCAAAGCAAAACAATTTTAATATTTTTTATAAATTATTGACAGATATCTAGTTTGACTTAGAAAGAATAAATTTCTTTCTTCTTTACACAAGTAATTAAAACAATTTATTAATATTTTTTTGCATATTAGACAAATTTAATCATTTATTATGTCTTACAAAAAAGAACTTGTGTCCCGAAAATTTGTTAATGCAGTCATCTTACTTAATTGACATAATTAGTAACACGATTAAATATTATTTATGATAAAATTGTCAAATTAATTTCATTTTATATTTATTGTAAAGCTGAAGTTAGGTAGAAAAACTAAAAAAAAATTGTCTTTCAAATGAATAACTTATGACAATAAGGATTGTGTTTTGTTTAAAGAAAATATGTAGAAAAGTTTTGCAGTCTCTTTTTTCCCATATCGAATTTTAATAATATTTAACACTAATTATAATTGGGAAATTTAGTGTCAATCTACTCCACCCAACGAAAATATGAAAAGTAGGAAGTGTGGTTTATCATTACACCCAGCATTGATAAATAAAATGGGTTCATGTTTTGCTTTATCATGCAAGTGGTTATTTTATATGTTTGTTCACTTATAAATCCGATTTAATCTAGTGCTATGAATATGATCTGCAAATCGCAAGCAATGCTAATCTGGAGTTTATTTATAATATTATTAATCTTTTCTGTATAGCGAACTATTCCTATTTATTGAATTACTATTTTTATAATTATAAATAATATATCGTGAAATTTTTACATAGTTTTAATTATAAATAGAATTTCAAGATTTACACATAAAAACCATATTGCATGTATAGAAGTAATTTATTTCCAACTCATAAGTTAATAATTTTTAAAACAATGCTGCTTATGTATTCTGTGTAATAGCATAAAAATGTGTAAAGTGTTTTGTATGTATGGTTAGCAGAAGCCTTCCTAATGTGTCAGTAATCAAATCCATTTAAAACAGGCAAAACTCACTATACCTATTGCCACACACAGCAAGCTAGAGTAATCAATGGTTGCCAGAAGTCTTGTGCATAAAATAACCATCTAGTGCCTACTCATCCAATATCTCCAGACTAGTTTCTGGCTTATGGCCTTTGTCAGTGCTCTCAGATCCAAGGCTCATCACTGATGAAGGCCACAAGCCAGAAACTAGTCTGGGGAAATCGGATGAGTAGGCACTAGATGGGGATTTTATGCACAAGCCTTCTAGCATCCACTGATTATTCAAGCTTGCTGTGTGTGGCAATATGTATAGTGAGTTTTGCCTGTTTAAAACAGTTATACACAAGCATAAAAAGTAGTGGTCATGTGATGTTTATTGGCTTAATCAAATCCATATTGTTAAAACATATCAGTCAAAATAATATCTGACCTACATAATTTATTATGATAGCATAGTAATTCAGGAGTTTAAGATCCATGAATTGCAGATTTCCTCTATCAGTTCTGGTATTCAAACCCTTATGAATTTCCTAGCAATAAATCTTTTTTTTTCTATATTAAACTGGAGTTTCAAAAGCCTTAATAAAATGTCAATAAGATGCACTCTCATTTATTTTAAGCTATTACTATTATTATTTTTATCAATTTAATGTTATGACCTTACAGTAAATTTATTCAGTACTTATAACCTAATCGGGCTTGGCCACTTGATGGCGTTCTGGCTTGCCAAAACACCTAACAAATACCGTTTACAAGGCCTGACTTATGGCTATAGAAAACATCTAATGTTTGTCTTAGCCATTAAAAGGCCATTGATAATGACATAACGCAGAAATAATACAGCCTATTTCTGCTTTGTGACAGTTACTGTGAATCCACACACTTATTTTTCGTGTATAGTTTGATATATATGTGTGTGTAGTTTGATTAGTCAAATTTTTACAATATACGTTACACAATCTTTGTATTTGTAATGAATTTAAGAAACCTGACTTTATAGTAATTTTCCAAATGGCCACACCCTTATTTTAAGAAGGTGTAATGTGTAAAAGCTTGCCGAGGGTACGCTAACAGAATTCGGCCGAGTTTGCATGTGAAATCTCATTTTCATGTGAAATACCATGTAGTTCATAAAATAGCTAGCGATCGCATAACTTTTTCCGCAGTTGCCGAAAACAGAAGCCGAGTATTACTGCTGTCCAATAAAAATATATACTATTTTTTATAAATTTCATAGAAAGCACATATTATAAACATGTTTAATAAGTAAATAAGACATTTATATGTGTTTGTTGTTGTTTAAAAAAGTTCAAGTTTCTTTTGTCCGACTACGGTTACAGTTTTGATATCTTTTATTTTGGCATTATAAAAGACAGAACACTAACCCTAAAACTAACCCTACACTAACCCTAAAACTAACCCTTAACCTAACCCTAAACTAACCCTAAAACTAACCCTAACTAACCCTAACCCTACACAGTTGTTTTGTTATGTAGAAAGCAATAATTAAGCGAAAAACATCGCTAAATAGACATCGCAGAGTAGCAGCTTTGTCCAAAAACAGTGATTTAAAAATAAAAAAAAAGGTTCTCATTTACCAATAATTAAGAGAAAGACATCGCTAAATAGACATCGCAGAGTAGCAGCTTTGGCCAAAAACAGCGATTTAAAAATAAAAAAAAAGGTTGTCATTTACCAATAATTAAGAGAAAGACATCGCTAAATAGACATCGCAGAGTAGCAGCTTTGGCCAAAAACAGCGATTTAAAAATAAAAAAAAAGGTTGTCATTTACCAATAATTAATCGAAAGACATCGCTAAATAGACACTACAGAGTAGCAGCTTTGTCCAAAAACAGCGATTTAAAAATAAAAAAAAAGGTTGTCATTTACTAAATACAAAATTAAAATTAAAAAACTTTTTTAATAAAAAGGCATGAAAAAAAAAGTTATAGCAATCAATAAATTAATAACCAAAAAAAAAAAAAACAGCGATTGGATTTAAAAATATAACCCGGCCCCGAACATT
Organism: Epiperipatus broadwayi; assembly: GCA_028023455.1. Classification (NCBI taxonomy): domain Eukaryota; kingdom Metazoa; phylum Onychophora; class Udeonychophora; order Euonychophora; family Peripatidae; genus Epiperipatus; species Epiperipatus broadwayi. The sequence goes on along the minus strand of JAQFVV010006221.1, from coordinate 10,444,498 downwards.
GTATTGTATTGTTTTTGACTTCCAACAATGTTATCAAGTGGCCAAGCCTGATTACGTTATAATTGCCATTTATTCCAGCAATGTATTTAGTGAACATTGTATTTTTTAATTCTTGGATTGTCCCCATCCCCAGACCGGTTTCGATCTATGGGTCTCTTCACTGAGGAGTTGAGACATTAGATTCTTTTCTAGTAAAATATTCAAACAGTATTATTTTAAATATGATTTTTTTTTCTGGGTACATATTTGACAACAAATTTTTTACTATGAATTAGAAATTTAAAAATTTATATAAATCATCATTGATCGTAGATTGTCTAGTTTGGTAAATAGTGTCTGCCTTTATAATATTCCTGTACTCTTATGATGAGATGACTGAAAAGCAGTGGCTCTCAATGGTCTATATACTAAATGTATTTATATTATTATTATTATTAGTTAAGACATTTTCCTAAAGACAGATGTGACAAATTAGATAGATGACTATGATAAACTAGTTTGCCATTAATTGATATTATTTCATCAGAAAGATTGTACAATCTTACTATTGGAGCTGCAGCAGAAATTTTAATGAGCTTTTTAAATTATTCAAATAATAAAGTTGCATACTCTTTTCAAGGCTTGGATCAATATCTAATAGTTTGTCAGATCAAAAATGATGTCATCATTATTATGTTTCAAAAAGAAACTTTATTAGGCTAAACAGTATTTTATTGATATTTCAGTTTGCACACATGTTTACATTTGTAATTAGTTGATTTGCAGAAGCACATTGATTTGTACATATTATGGGGGGGGGGGCAGTTCTGACAATGCCAATATTTATGATGATAAAGTTGAGTATTATAATTTCTGAAGATTTCTACGTTGATTGATGTGAGATATATGTGAGGCTTAGGTTAGTATTTGTTATCCATTTGCATTGAGGGAGGTGTACAATTTTGAAAATGAGTGACAGATTACATAAATCTCACTGTTTGGTTCATAAAATTCACAAGTCTTCTGTTATAGTACTACCATCTGCAATCGGTCAGGAACAAGGTCTACATTCAGAGATTATTTCTGATGAATTATATATGTGTGCAATGTACAACTTGTTTGTTTTCAATAAATATACTACATGATATTCACTATTTTGTTATTTCTATTTGCAGTTCATAGTGTTTGAATAACCCTCACTTGAATCTCTGTTTTGTTGTAATGATTGTGTGAAGTAGTGTCTTTAAATTTTGAAAATAGCTGGGGATAGTTCTAGTTTCAGCATCCAGTATGAATAGCAGGTTGATCTGGGGTGGTTTTATCTCAGTTGTTTGTGATTTTATTTCACCCAGAGTGATGATTATGCCTATGCTTATCTAGTTATAAGACTGCTTATTGTTTGAGTAGGGACCAAGAGGCAGCATGTACATCTGAATGAGCTATTATGCTATCTCTAATTTTTTAACTAAGACAACTTATTGTGAAAGGTAGAAGAGTGTTGTCTTGTATTATTGTTTAGGGCAGAGATGCACCATGTGCACCAGGATGCATAGAGTATGAATATGACTTCATGCACTGTGGGGATTGTGTTTCCACCATATGCATTGATGATATGTTATATTGAGATGTTAGGTATCCTTCATGTCATTATTATTATTATTAAAAGCATATATGATACCATCATATATTAACGTAAGCAATATTTTTTTTTTTTCAAATGATATTGTCAGTAAGTAAATGTTTGTATTGTGCTCAAGCTATTCTGGAAGACAATGATTAAAAATATATTTACAAATATTTTGGATAAATCTAAATTAACTAATTTACAAATATAAATTATGCTACGTCAATATTTATATATTTTTCTAAAAGTAAACAGGTCTTTTCTGTAAGTGACTTTTTAAATATAATGTGTTAGATTCAGAACAATGTTTTTTTTAAAGAAATATATGTACAGTTTAATATGCAATCATACTTTTTTGTAACCCAAATAAGTAATGATGATGAAATATTATTGTTATCCACTACACAAAATTATTATCAAGAATTTTGTTGATAAATTACTTTCAGTGACAAATGAATAGTTACCACAATCTCAATATAGTTTTAGAAAATTAAAGCAACATTATAGATGTGGTTTCTATTGCCAACCAAATGCAATAAAGATGTCAGAAGCAAAGATGTAATCACATGACCATCACCTCTTATTCTTGTGTATAACTGTTGTTAAAACAGGCAAAACTCATTATATATATATTGCCACATACAACAAGCTAGAGTAATCAATGGATGCCAGAAGGCTTGTGCATAAAATCTCTATCTATTGCCTATTCATCCAATATCCCCAGACTAGTTTCTGGCTCATGGCCTTCATCAGGGAGGAGCCTACTCTAGCTTGTTGTGTATGGCAATATATATATAGTGAGTTTTGCCTGTTTTAACAACAGTTATACACAAACATAAGAGGTGATGGTCATGTGATGTTTATTGGCTTAAAACCAATCCTGCCTAATAGGATAGAGGTGGCTATGGTTGTTAAAGAACCAAGGACACAAAAATGTATGGGTACTGAACTGGGTTCAGACCCATATGACTAATAAGCTAATGGGCTTGGATTGGAAACATTAAGGTGTTTTCAGTTTAAGTCTCATAGTTTTGTAGTTAAATGGAAATAAAAGGTGGTTGCTGGAGGGTTGCATTAGATCCTAAGATCTAGATGCAGTACTCTCAGATCCAAGGCTCCTCACTGACAAAGTCCATAAGCCAGAAACTAGTCTGGGGATATTGGATGAGTAGGCACTAGATGGGGATTTATGCATAAGCCTTCTGCAATCCATTGATTACTCTAGCTTGTTGTGTGTGGCAATATATATAGCGAGTTTTGCCTGTTTTAAGCAAAGATGTGGATTTGTATATATAATTTATTAATTTAATCAAGATATTTATTTCATTTAAACAAAATGATTTCTGTCAATGTTGAAATTATCTAATTGTTCACTGAAGATTATATTACACTGATTTTATATAATGAAATGAAAAGAAAGGATATTATTCTTGATAAAAATCTGACACATTTGAAATTAAAATTGATATTAATGAAGAACATCTAATATCCACAACTTTGTTTTTTATTTTTATAACAGTCATCTTTAGATAAGTTTATATGCAGTTTCATAAATGTAATATCAAGATGAGATATGGGTTTCATGAAGTGATTAAAAGCAAAAATAAGAAATTCAATTTGTTTTATTTTTAGATTTACAGCATGTTCATGAATGTGCTCTTTTTGTAAATTCAAACATTGATCTATAGAATATTCTCAACATTTAGATTTTAATCTCTAATAATTTGTTTATTATTTATGGTTATTTATGGTCAAAAAACTCTTTTCTTTTATTAGCTGGACAAAAAAGAAAACTCAGCACTTTAAATATATTGGTTGCTTTTAAGCAGAAAGATGGATTTAGATACCATGTCACGTCATAAACTCCAACATGTTCATGATGTCTTTATTCAATGAAAAGATTAAAAGTGATATAACTTTCACTTTTAAACTAGCTATAAATACAGGGCTTCCATTTTGTATAATATTTTGCATAGAAAAAAGATAAAGACAGAAAATTTTAATTTAAGATTGTTGGGTAGCATTTTTAAAATATAATAGCAGAATCATAGAATTAATTGATCTTTTATATGATTGGTGACCTCCTACAAAATGATTTCATGGCAAACTTAGCACAATCTTTATGAGAAAGACATACCTTACTTATAAGTAGACAAAATAAGAGTCATAGATCACATGACCCTATTCTCTTAAGCTTGTAAGTTATAAACAATGAGGATTGTCAATTCCTCAACAAACTTTGTGATAAATGCTTAGCCAGAGCCAGCATTTAAAATATCTCTGTCAGGAACCTGTCCAAAACCCTGATCATGGTTTCGTGCTTTGGCACTTCTCAGAGAGGTGCCAGGGTAGGTCTGAACCTACCCTGCCACCTCTCTGAAAAGTGGCAAAGCACAAAAACATGGTCAGGGGTTTGAAAGGGTTCCTGACAGAGATATTTTATACTTTACATATATTTTAAATTGTAAAGATATTCCGAAGGATTACACTGTTATTTTTTTTTTTTGGAAAGATATAACTAAGGATGTTATACAATGGATAGTCACAGTTATGTAAAATATTGGAGCCTTTTAAAAAGAAATTTTTGATGGGGGAAAATTGTAAAAGAAATCATTACAGTATGTGAAATAAAGAGACTAAAAGACCAGTGGGTGATATTTGTAGGTGTGTTTTTCTTTCACAGATACGATCATCATAAAATTCTTTTTTTTTTATTTGCTTCATGGACTGGTTTAAATAATCATCATAAAATTTATCTTTAATTTTTGTTTTTAGTCTTTTTATCTTTGCATTTTTGTCTGGAATTAGAATGTCCATAAGAATTCTGCTAGTGATACAAAAATATTTTTATCAATGAAATTTGTAATCTAAAAAATTGACTGGTATTACTAAAGATTATTAAAAGACTATGAGAATTTTTAAAGGATCTTATAGGATGAACAAAATGTAGTAAACTGAATAAAATAAATAAATTAATTGGAGGGAAGGAATTATTAGGGGGGAATATGACTTTCAATCAATGATGCTTGAAAACAAAACATAAAAAAATAAATAATTTAAAATACTTTTCACATATTCCTAATTTAAGATGTTGAAAAAAAAACTCTCAAAATCTTCTTGAGAAAGAGTTAAAATTCAGAACAATATATCAGTCTTTTTCTCAATATTTATATATAATTACTACCATGCAATGTATGGGTAAGAGAACAAACAGAGGTTACTGACCTCATTGGAAAAATTAAAAGACTGAAGTGGAGTTGGGCTACATATTGCTTGAACAGATGATAATAGATGGACAATTGTAATTTTAAACTGGATTCCAAGTCATTGTAAAAGACCCAGAAAGAGACCACATGTGAGATGGATGGATGAAATAAGAAAGTGTGCAGGGGTGATGTGGAGAAGAGAAGCTAAAGATCGGAAAAGATGGATTGAACTTGGAGAGACCTTCATCCTGCAGTGAAATAATAATGGTTGATGATGATGATATTCTTGGTAAGAAAAATTACTGTTGGAAAAAAGTGAATTATAATTTGTTTTAATATATGCATAGAGTAATATAATATACCATTATCTTTTTTATAAAAATAAGGATGTCTATGATATTCTTAGAATAAAATAGCTTTTGACCATATATGTAGAATTTCCTATTGATAAATTATATGCACATTTTACCTGAAAAAATATTTAACAAAACAGATATATGTATATAAATTTATTTATGAAGAAATATTCTGTTACTTATTTTAAAAAATTATTGCATAAAAGGAACTTAAAGTAAATACTTTTTCCCAGCTAAAAATGTAATTGTTTTTGACATTTTTATAGGATTGCTTATAAATAAATAATTGTAATAATAATAATATTTTTTTACTATACTAAGCATGTTGCATTCTGATTTATTCAATAATTCATTATTAATAATTGAACTTCAAATTTCGACTAAGTTTTATTATTATTTAGATATAATAATATAAAAATATTTGAAATACAGGCTTTCTTCATATATGTATATGGGTGATTATTTATCTTTTCTATATGTGTGTGATCATGTGTATCAGTGGAATGAAATAATGTAGATAGTTGAAGGATGCTTGAAACTCTTAGTTCCAGTCCCGTATATTTAATAATATAAAAAATATATCACATGATCACCATCTCTTATACTAGCACATAATTGTTTATAAACAAAGCAAAACTCTCCATACAGTAGTGCCACCCTGTGCCAACCAGAGTGATCAATGGATGCCAGAAGGTTTGTGCATAAAATCTCTATCTAATGCCTACTCATCCAATATCCCCAGTCTAGTTTCTGGCTTATGACATTTGTCAGTGAGGAGCTTTGGATCTGAGAGCGCTGCATCTAGATCTTAGGATCTAATGCAACCCTCCAGCAACCACCTTTTATCTCTACTTAACTAAGATCTAGATGCAGTGTTCTCAGATCCAAAGCTCTTCACTGACAAAGGCCACAAGCCAGAAACTAGTCTGGGGATATTGGATGAGTAGGCATTAGATAGGGATTTTATGCACAAGCCTTCTAGCATCCATTGATTACTCTGGTTGGCACAGGGTGGCACTACTGTATGGAGAGTTTTGCCTTGCTTATAAACAATTATGTGCTAGTATAAGAGATGGTGATCATGTGATGCTTAATGGTTTAACACCAATCCTGCCTAATAATATAGTGGTGGATATGGTTGTTAAAGAGCCAAAGACACCAAAATGTATGGGTGCTGAACTGAGTTCTGACCCATAGGACTATATAAGCTATTGAGCTTAAATTGAAAATATTATTGCATTTTCAATTTCATTCTCATAGTTTTATAGTTAAGTAGAGATAAAAGGTGGTTGCTGGAGGGTTGCATTAGATCCTAAGATCTAGATGCTGTGCTCTCAGATCCAAAGCTCCTCACTGATGAAGGCCCCAAGCCAGAAACTAGTCTGGGGATATTGGATGAGTAGGCATTAGATAGGGAATATACAAGCCTTCTGGCATCCATTGATTACTCTGGTTGGCACAGGGTGGCATTACTGTATGGAGAGTTTTACCCTGCTTATAAAAAATATATATCGACTGATATTTTTTTCCCATTCATATTTTAACTTTTGCTTCTAATATTTTTTTTTGTTAATCTCGTTTATAATGTTTTAAGTGAATCTATACTTTCTTAACTGAATAATAAAGTAAGAAAAGGAAATATAGGTATATAAATCATCAAGTAGTAGATTGATTTATATCTACACCTGCTTTTTTTTGTATTGTTGACTTTTTTTGTGAAGAGGTAAGGAAGAATATTATTCTGAGTTGGGCTATTTATGACTATTACTTTAGTCTGTAAATGTAAATGGCGTTACTAAATTATTAACAAAACTTTTGTCTGAGTTAAATATCAATTTCCAATCAATTAAGCAAAAAAAATTTTTTTTAGTTTTCTTTTACTTTTATATTTATTCCTAAATTTAAATTTAATTGGATGTTTAAAAAATTAAAAATATGTTCATTGATATAATTTATGCTAAATATTAATTAAAATAATAATGATGATGATGATGATTCTCATTACAGAAAATAAATAGACGTTTAATTAAATATCTTTCTCCACATATTTTCCATAGGATAGAAAATCAATTTTAAATTTTGGGAGAAAAACGTAGTTATGGACCATAACAGAAATCTTATAAAATAATTTGGTTAAGACACATTTTAAAATATCATAGTGTATAAAATGATACTAGAATTTTGCTTAATCATAATTAGAATTTGCTTTTAATTGCCAAAACGTTTTATATTAAAAATTAATTTGTATTTTTTTAAAAAATGTCTTCAAAATATTTTTTCTTTAATTGTTAAGAAACAAAGGGGAGTAAATATTTTTATTAGGGATATTTTTTTGTTTAAAACATAAATAAATTCTAATCTTTCAGGTACATACTATCCCAAAATTTTTGCTTTCATACCTAGACATGCTTTACCATTGCTATTGTTTATATTTTAATAAATTTTATTTCTACAGAATTAAATCTATTTGTGAATTCTGTATAGTTTCTATGATGCTCTTCTTAAAAAAGAAAAAAAAACAAGTTTTCTTTTTTACTCAAAAATTTAAGATCCATTTTCTAGACATAAAAAAAATGTTTATTAAAGGTTTTTGTTTACCATACTCTAAAAAGCAAATAAATATATGTTTCTTTAATCACAATTGGGGTTTTTAGATTTTATTTGAAATAAAATTGTGGGGATATCCAGAAAATAATTAAGTCAATTCCCTGTTATGAAAAATAGGGATTGACTTAATTAATTTCTGTACCCTCTCCCATAACTTTATTTCAGGTTAAACCTAAAAACCCAATTGTTGTTGAAAAAACAATTATTTTTTTTGCTCTTTAAAGCATGGTAAATAAAAGCATTTTATACTAAAAAAAATATTTTTATTTTTTAACTTTTTGGTATTGGCACAGTAAATAAAAATGTGAGACTATAACTTAAATTAACTTGATACTTATAGTTTATGTATATCATTAGATATTTCTGTAGTAAGTTAATATGTATACCTATTATATATATATATATTGTACCGGGTGGATGGTTACCAGTTCCCTGTTGGATTCAACAAACCATATATATTATGTTTTACTCCTTAAATAAATTTAGCTTATGAAAGCAAAATTATATAACTAAAATATAATACAATATTATTTCTTGCAATTGACGTATTGCTCCACCATGGCCCCTTAGGCAAAGAAGAGAGTACTCAAAGAGCACCTGTATCCAAGCCAGTGGATATATCTGTGAAATATATCTAACTAACCACATTTGAAGGAAACAGATTTCTTCTTGACTGTTGAATTCAACACCACATTCAAAGCACTTTTTTGTTTTGTAGAAACACGGGCACCAGTTACTTACCCAGAGGATAAATAATGCACTTTGAACAATGGCCACTAATCCAATACCTAAGATACAGCTCAGTCTATTGTAATACATTCACAAGTTATTGCTTTAATTAGTGGTAAAAGAATTGACTGGCAAAATTAAGCTTTAAGTTTAAAAGTCAATTTATTTTAAGTAACATTTATTATACTAATTTTAAATACTTTTATAAATCTTATTTAACTAACATAACACTGGTATTTTTTATATAATGATCATGCACATTCTTAATTCACATACTAGAATATCATATAACAAAGCATTAAATAATATTTGACATTTAAAAACACACACATCAATAGTTCATTTATGTATGCTATAAAGTTCATATTACTTGACTCTGGGAGGCTTCAAACTAATGTGATGGTTACTTTAGAAATGAGAATAAGAAAAATGTTATTACCTAGGATTTTAGAATGTGGACTTTTTGCTGTTTGCTGTGACCTTTATTTTAATAGGTGGCTTTGTTTTCTTCCTGTTTGCTGCTTCAAGAGAGAATATTTCCAGCTGGCTGGATTCAACATTTTCTTGAGGAGTTTTATTATTCTTCAGTGATGCTATTCTTGGAGACAATTAATAATTGACAGAGGATTTCAAGTTGTTAGGCAAACATTATCTTTTTCCAGGCAGGTTGGACGTTCACTGGACTCAGGCTAGAGAAAATCATATGTTTCTGAGGTTTTTAACACTGCATTGTCAACTGATCGATTGACCAATTTAATTTCATGTGATTTCACTGAACTGAACTGCACTCTTTCTCAACTGTAATCTTAATTCAACTCGATCTCAACTGATTATCTGATGAAAAATTGGACTATTTATTAATAAGACCTGTTGTCATTGTCATTTTGATATCCTCCAGCTATATCTGTTATCAAAATTCCTTCCTTGCCTTTAATTGCATTCCTTGAGATAAGCTTTTAATCATGTTGTTGGAGATTTTAATTAGCAGCCATTGTAAACTTACTGTTGTTGTATTTTGTTTAACGTAATAGCCATCGCAAAACTTGTTTTGTAGATTTTTAACTTAGTAGCCATCACTGAGTGTTTTTAATTTTTTAACTTTCATTTTAACCCTTTTCCCGCGCTCGACGAGACTCCTCGTCGACATCTAAAATCACTCTAACTCAGTTCGTTTTTATACGATAAAATTCGTTAAATATGTATTGAATTCGTTTTTAAAAGTTCTGTACGATGGTGACATCTTCTGATTTATTTTAGAAGTAAAAAATAAAAAAAAACGCATTTAAACCTAAACAAAGAAGGAACATTATTTGTGATTGGTTCTTAGCATGCTCTCAGCCGAAAAAGACATTCTGATTGGCTGGAAAGAACAAAGAAACTGCCTGATCAAAGAAAATAAAGAAAAACGCTGAGATTTTCATTTCGAATACGATTTAAATTATTATTAAATAATATTTATGGAAATTAAACATAATTTTCAGAGAGAATAATAAAAAAACAAAATTATTTTCGAAAAATATTGAAGATTTAAGTAAATATATTGAAGATGTAGTAAAAAGAAATATTTACTTTTCTATAACGTAAAAGTCGATCTTTTTGTTTACATTATAACTTTTATGTTGCCGATATAGAATATCTTAGAATAAATAAATAGCAATTTATTTTTGAAAGAACTTTCGTTTTCTTCATGACCTGAAAAATTAATTATATACTTTTTATAAACGTATCTGAGTTGAATTTAATATTATAGGCGAATATGTTTTAACAATAGGCTTTGTCTTCAGTTTGTGAGTTGGCCAATTAAAAGATTTGATTTTTATCTGATACAACCAATGATAAAATTAGCGGTTTAAGGGTTAATACACACGTATTTATGCTGTTTACAATCATTTGCATTTAACACTCATATATATTTTACAGTCAACTAACTATTTAGTTTTAAGCTTACTTTTCTTTTTTTTAACTTAAATGAAAAAGAGATATTTTTAATTATTTGAAAATCAACTACCTTTTTTTTTTAACATTCTAAACGAAGAGAGAGAGATTTTTTATTTCATGTAAAAGATTCATTTAAACCGCTATAGATTTAACCTTTTCTAAGCCAAATTCTCTCCCCCAAATTACTTTTAAATTAATTCATAAAACTTTATGAATGATGCAGGGTTTAATTTTCCCCCAAGCTAACAGTATTTTCTTCTTTCTTTATTTTTAAAAACTCTAAACTTTTATATTAAACTTTTTTTTTTAAGTGTCATAGCATTGACCGGGACGCGAACCCACAACCCGGGCAACTGCCTGCAAGTGCAAGACAGTTGCGCTGACCTCTCAACCACCAATGCAAGACTCTTTTATTAAACTTTTAACTAATTATTATCACATTAAAATGGTACATTGTTTCTATGGAAAATTTCTAATTTTAATAATTTTTAGACAAAATTATTATATGTACCAATACAATCTTGGTATAATCTATTTAGTATGCATACATAACTACATATGTATATAATAAATCATTAAGTGGCTTAAAATATTAAAATATTTTTTGTAAAGTGTTTGACATTTTTACTTTTTGTTTTTTAAATGCTTACCAAAAGTATATTGCAAATAAATTTCACTTAATATGTATGATTTTCTTTTAATTTCCTCTGCCCAGTGGTCCAGATTTAAGAAAATTGGTTACCTACTTAGGGATTTAGAAGAAATTATCAAATTTCAACAAATTATAATCAATTTTAAATTTATTAAATCTTGATTTTAATATTACTCAAGTTTTCAATTGAAGCTAAAAATCTCAATACTGACCTCTTAAGGGACTTACTTAAAGCATATTAAAATTTGAAGAACAACTTTAAATTTGATATCAAAATATTCAAAATTTCCTCCATTCAGTGACCAGATTTAAGAAAATTAGTCATCTATCTAAAATATTATAGTGCCCTATCAGTTTGGTAGTAATTTAGAAAAAATGTACCAAATTTTAACAAATTATATTGAATTTAAATCTTTTAAATCTTGATTTTAAAATTTTATTTTATTTTAAATATAAAAATATTTTCAAGTATTTACAAACAAACAAACAAACTACAAACAGAGGTTGTCACTTAAATAAAAGAATTTAAAAATAGAACTTGTTATTTTGATCAAGTGTTTTAATTTCAACATCATTAAAATAATAGTAGATTATCCCAGATAAAAAGCCAGATTCAGTTGCAAGACAATTTGACATGTCTCCGTATTTATCCCTAATTCTTTCATAATTACAACATATAATATTCCAATTTACATTCTCTGCTTATAAATCAAACTTATATCAATTTGAATAATCAGTTATTTCATGGCCTTATATAAGTAATATGTAACAATTTAAAATTCTAGTATTATTGTGGATGGTACACTGTCTATTGTTCAATCATATAATCAAGAAAAATCAAAAATGCTTATGATCTGGGTCTTTCAGCATGTCCCATGATGATTTAGTGCCAGTGTAAAGATGCTTGAAATATTTCCAAACTGCATAATCCATCTGACTTTTCAATAGATTATAACCATCTTGTTTTTTTAATATGTGAATTTCTCCCTAGTAATCTGATTTTGTCCGGACAAATATCATAATTAAACTGACCCTTTTATTAACTGACTCAGTTATATAACTATATTTTAGTATCCACATACCTTTTTGAACAATATATAATTTTTTAATATTATTAATTGATAAAAGAATCTTTTTTAAAAAAATTTTTTTCATGAAGTATCTTTCATAGTTTGCGAAAATATGATTTGAAAATCTTTTATAAATATTTTGATAAGTAGATTATAAAAATCACATAATTCTTTTATTGAATGTATACTGTTGATACTGTTAAATTAAAACCATTACTAATCTTTAACATATTATGACTGCTCCTTATAAATTAAATAAAATCCTTTTCTAATATATATAATGAAGTTGTATTTTTATATTGGACTATTTCTATCATCTAATATGTGTGTTGAATGTTTTAGAAAAGTTTAATTTTATTAAATATTCCAACTGCATTCAACTGTTAGTAATATCACAGCAAACTACTGTTAGCAATATCACAGCAAACAGGTTAGTATATGCACCAACTCTTAGCAATATCACAGCAAATAGGTTAGTATATGCACCAACTGTTAGTAATATCACAGAAAACAGGTTAGTATATGCACCAACTGTTAGTAATATCACAGCAAATAGGTTAGTATATGCACCAACTGTTAGTAATATCACAGCTAACAGGTTAGTATATGCACTAACTGTTAGTAATATCACAGAAAACAGGTTAGTATATGCACAATGTTTTGAGAGATATTTTTCTCCCCCTCTTCTTCAGGTGTTGATAGCCTGACCAGTGACAGTACTAGCATGGGATTTGAATCTGAGTCCTTAAATTCTTGATTATTGAATTTTAAGGTAATGCTCTAACCAACTGAGCCATCATCACCAAACCTTCGGGAAAACACATATACTGAAGTTGTTTCTTTACTATGTTTGGAATTGCATTCAATTTCACAATATTATGATTAGGGAAATTTAGATGATAAATCATTGTTGGTAAACTTATTTGAAAATGAATGCGCACTTTTTGCTAAATATTTTATCGAGCATTCTGAGACATTCATATAATGAATTTACAAATATTGCTTTAATTCTGTAAAGTATCGATTGTATCTGATAATTAAAATCACCCATTACAATGTATAGGACACAATTTATTGATTGATAGTATTGCATTTGGTTGCTTATTTTCCCAATATGTTTTCTACTTTGGGATAAGTAATATGCACAAAGAAAAATTTTAGGGTTTGAACTACCTCGTGGTATGATTATATATGTTTCGATGTTTCAAGTGTTGTTATGGATGCAAATATTTTTCCTTATTGATTAAGATAACATTTTTTGTACAAAATTATTCAAAAAAGAGTGGTATACAATTACCTTCAAACAGAATATGTGTGCTATTAAAAACAAATAAATTAAAAAAGATATTAATGTTAAATGGGAAAAGTATTTTAAAAAAGAAGTTGGCTACAATAGTTAATTATATAGAGAGAATGAAATTGAATGGTAAACTGGTGGAGGATATTAATAAAAGTGGAAAAGATATTATATAGAGAGCTTATTTTGTGAGCTCTATATATAAAATTTGTAAATACAAGCTTATTAAATTGGGTCACGTGATATCTGACTTGATTTGTTTTTGTAATTTTAAGTGGAAAAGATGGAAGTAAAATTTTTTTGGAAATACATTAAAAGAAGAAATGTAGGAGAGAGAGAAATAGTATTACTAGATGATGAGGAGATAGAGTGTAAGCTCTAGAAAAGAATTAGAGACAATCTTAAACAAGTATTAAATGGATATAGAAAAGATGTTAAATGTGAAGAACAGAGTGATAGCAAACACGAAAGCATATAGTAATGGGAATATTAGGTTTACTGAAAATGAACTGAATGAGGCAGGAAAAAATTGAAAAGTGGAAAAAGGCTTGGATGGATGGGCAGCAGAGATGGTAATAAATTTAGGGCATAGGGCTAAAGAAAAACTATTATCATGTTTTTAATAAAATGACACAGGAGATTTTTCAGGTAGTTAGAGTAATATAAGAGTAAACAGAAATAGATTATGGGTAAGTTTAATAAATTTGGGAATGGACAAGGCTTTAGAGGATGTTATTAAGAGATTGTATGCAAATAATTACTATATGTATCAATTAGGGAATATAAAATCAGTTAAAGTTAAAAATGGGGTGAGATAGGCCAAGGATGTCCTATGTCTTGAATTTGAGAGAAATGGACAGAGCAATAGAAAGACTGGAAGGATAGAGATACCAATAATAGGTGGCAAAAAATATATACATTATCGGGTCTTTTATTTCAGGATTCTGTCTTCTTGTGCACAAAAAGAAGGGAAGATATGGAAATTATGCTGAGGACATGCACAAGGTTGGGTAAAGAGATGGGAATTAAATTTAATGAAGAAAAATCAAAAGTAATGATGATTAATATTGGGGAAAGACAAGACAAAGAATTTTTATTAGGGATAAAGGTGGAGTCCAAAATAAAAATGCAATAATATTTTAAATCCAAGCTCACTCACTTGTATAGTCATATAAATCTGAACCCAGTTCAGCATATCTATACATTTTGGTATTTTTGGTTTTCAAAAAAACACAGTCACCAGTATCCCATGGGAAGGATCGCCACAACATTATATGATCACCATTTTCTATCTAGATACAGTACTGTCACATCCAAGACTCTCTCATTGATGAAAGCCACAATCTAGATGATATTGGATGTGTAGGCATTAGAGAGGGATTTTATTAACAAACATTGTTGCTTGGTGGCCCTACTGTATGGAGAGATTGCTACTGTTATTAATAATCTGTGTACGCATATGAAATAGTGATCACATGATGTTTTGATGGCTTTGCACCTATCCTGCCATGGGATAATGGTAATTGTGGTTTTTTAGAAATCAAAGACACCAAAATATATAGTTGCTAAACTGAGTTCAGATCTATATGATTATATAAGCAATTGAACTTGAATTGAAAACATCATTGCATCTTCATCTTGGGCTACTAGCTTTACAGTTAATTAAATAGATAAAAACTGACTGCTGGAGAGTTGCATTAGATCCTAAGATCTAGATGCAGTGCTCTCAAATTCAAGACTCCTCACTCATGAAAGCCACAAAATAGAAACTAGTCTGGGGATATTGGAGAATAGGCACAAGATATGCTTTTATGCACAAACCTTCTGTCATTCATTGATTACTAAGGCTTACACTAGATGTGTGAAGAGTTGCTACTGTTATTAACAACTTGTGTAAGTGGAAATGAGGGTTATGTGGTTTAATGTATAAGGTAATTAAACCTGGTTAGATCACTGGATATTATTTAGTTTTCAGAGAGAAATCACTTAATTTTAATCACCAAATTAAATTTTAATAGTTATTTTATTACTATATGCTATAATAAAATCTAATCTTCAAATTCAAAAACGCCATATTGGGACACAGGGATCTATTTTTTTTTTTTTTTTACAAACTTGCAGTTGAAGAACAGTTGCAAGAAGATTTTGTTATTGCGTTAAGAAGTGGCAATTAGTTAAACTTGATACAATTTATGAAGCTTAAGAGATAGGGTCATGTGATCTATGACTCTTATTTTGATAAGATTTATATTTTATTTTTATTATTTTTAAAAATTTAATTAATAAACTTATGATTAATATTACTTCTAAGTATATGAGGGCATTTACTTATAAATACATACAAATCAAAAACCCCCAAACCAAATATAAACTTGTGTTAACTATGATATTGCCTGGAATCGGATTTACACGATGTGATGATTGTTGAGTATGGAAGATACAGAGGGAATGTCATGAATAACTCCAGAAAAAAAAAGAATAACACAAGCAAAAAAGAAATACATGTTACTTAAGCACTCAAGGCGCATGTATTAAGGTTTTAGCCTTATATAAGTATTACATGCTAACAACGTGCTTAATAACAATTAATATTTACTTCATTTACATGGATTATTAATTGTGATATTTATATATTATCATTATTTACATATTTGATCTATGCACAACTCCATATGCAAAGGGTCTCTTAACTTATGTACATAATATATTTAAGTCGAAATGATGGTCCAGCAGCGGGCATTACAAGAGATTCTGATTGGTCTAATATAATTATATGACTGAGTATAAAAAAATATGTTTCTGCTTAATTTTATGTACAGTATTTACTTTTTTAGAAAGTATTTTTAATGGCAATACTAATATTTCATTTATCATTATGTGTCATATATACAAATCTCAACTTTATATATCTACAAAAGCAGATGTGTAAATAACGTTAGTTTTGTTTTAAAAAGATTTTTTTTTTTTGAACGGATAAAAAAATCGTGTAAATTGAAGCAATAAATTATTTAATCCTAGTTTTTTTTTCCCCGCGATTGTTGATTTTTCTGCTGATTTACTAATGCAGTATCTCTTTTGTGCAAATATTAACTTTAATCAATATAGATTTGACAGCTAATCAACAACTTAAGTCAAACTTACATGTATTGACATTCTTTCGATAAAATACTGCTAAGAGTTTATTTGATGTTTTATGAGGTCCTGGGGATCTTATATTATTATCTACCAGCCTTTGAGACCAAAAATATGTTAGATGATTCTAAGATCTATTTGGTCTTATTCTTAATTCAATATTTAGTTTTAAGACGAAAGACTTTTTTAATAAAATATATATATTTTTAAAAAAAAAACAATGTAAAGATGACTTAAAATAGGTTTTTAGTCTATAAAACAATGATGAATGATAAAATTATATTTTAATTTTTTGTTGTGTAATATTTATATTAATTATTTATATATAAGTACTAACCAAAAGTTAAAAATTTGAAGAATTGTGGGCGTGATACGCAATCAAAGTTATAACAGTGGAATTCAGAATTAGGACTCTCACAAGACATTTTATGGAATTAACATAGCTTTAAAAAGTAAAATTAATATTTATAATAATAACATAAAGCCATATTATATATATTATAAAATATGAATGAGATAATCATGAAGTGAAGAAGGGGAAAGAATAAATAATTCGGATTCCTAATATAAAATATGATAGATAGATTGAAGACTAGTTAATAGAAAAAAATGTGAATAAAAGAGTGTTAGATGTAAAATAAAAGGAATGAGAAAAAATATTACAAATCACTATTACAGCTAATGTTTACTACTACTTATGTATTTAAGTACATAAGTGAATATGTGAGGCAAATAAATGTAAGGCTTTAATTAAAATGAAAATGAAAATACAAAAGATATGGGGAGGTCCTTTTGGTTTACTAAAATTATAACTGATAGTTGAATATTTTCAAAAACATTATATGATGTAAATTTTTTATTTAATATTCAGAATAATTTTGAAGCAAGTTATTAGCCTTATTTGATAAGGATTGTAAAAATTTAATCAAATAAGGATTTAAACACATAATGAGTACTCTGTTTCCTGAAGGTTTGTGATGGTGGTATTTTAGTTGCATTTATATATTGGACTATTTCCATCAGTTAAATGTACTTTGAAAATTTAAATAGAGTTAATTTTTTCTAAAGACATTCAATAACTCAATATTAGATAATGGAAATAGTTTAGTATATAAATACAAATGAATACTCTCCTTTCCAAACACAAGATAATGCCTTTGGAAAAAATAGTATGTTTCGCTCTATCGTTTTAACCTAGGCTTATATATATATATATAGGCACATCTTAAGCATTTACAAATGAAGGCTTGAAGATATTAAATAATGTTTCAATTCCTTTTTCTATAGTTTTAATGAATGACGCTTGCAAAATTTTTACAACAGATGAAATATTAAACATGTATGACGAATTATTTATTTATACAGCGCTATGTTTTTAAAATGTAATAATAATTAGAGATCACTCTACAATACATGTGCTCTATAGATTTAAACACTTCATGATTACTCTCCTTTCCAAAATTTGCCTACACATATACACTTAGGTTAAAAAGATAGAGTGATTCATTCTATTTTTTCAAAAGACTTTATCTCATTTTTGGAAAGGAGAGTATTCATTAAGTGTTTAAATCTATAAAGCGCATGTGTACTGGAATGATCTCTAATTATTATTGCAGTTTAAAAACATAGCACTATATAAATAAATAACTTTGTATATGTTCAAACAAGGAATATGGCACTGAGAGTAATGGGTCATGTGAAAGTCTGAGTTCGAATCCTGCATATATTACATATATAAATGCAGGTGTTAATCTTGTACAATGTATCAAACAAGGATTCATACACATCATTGACTTTAGAAGTTGAGGGTAAAACTGACTACTGATTTAAAAAAAAGTTCTTAGTTCTAACTTAACCAAGGAAAGTGACAAATAGCTTTAATCAGTAATGGTATGTATGAGAAGAGCATGGAAAATCTTTTGAATTAAGAATGCCAACAATTTTCTTAGAAAAAAATAAGACAAAATTAATCTGATTGATTAAAACCTTCATTATGTCTTATTAGTGTGAAAATCTCTTTATATCTGTTGACACCATATACATTTAATAATAATAATAATAATAATAATAATAATAATAATAATAATAATAATAATAATAATAATAATAATAATAATAATAATAATAATAATAATAATAATAATAATAATAATAATAATAATAATAATAATAATAATAATAATAATAATAATAATAATAATAATAATAATAATAATAATAATAATAATAATAATAATAATAATAATAATAATAATAATAATAATAATAATAATAATAATAATAATAATAATAATAATAATAATAATAATAATGCAGTTACTTATCAAACCAATAGATAAACATGACAGCTTTTATAGTATTCTGGAATATATTATACGGCTGCAGTGACTACATATTAGCCTCGTAATCACGAAAATAAAAAAAGAGAAGTTTGTTGATCATTTAAGCTTACATATATAGAAGGATCCATGCCATTGAAGGATCATAACTGGATAATGTGCCCACATGCTATGAAACTTTATTTCATTGCCAAAGAGTGAAAATTATTTTAGTTTACTTTAAAGCTGTATAAATAGATTATCCTAGAGAATTAAAAATTAATAAAGATATAATAACTATAAAAATAACAGAAAAGAACGCAAAGGGAATATATATATGGTGGGTGTTTAAATTATATTTATGCATGCCATGATTATAAAATATTTTAACAATGTTTTATCATTGTTAACAATATAATAGACAAAATCACTGTATCACAGAAGGTGAGTCCATATGGGCTTAAATTTTTTAATGTCATACATACAAGATGTCTGCAATTTATTTCTGTTCATAAAACCTTAGATTTGTTAGTCATTGTCAGATATCACACTATTATTAACTCAGTAATAATTTTTAAAAATGCATTTATTATAACTCAAGAGGGTCTTAAAATCAAGCTATGTTTTAGCTCTGATGAGAATTATCAATCAACAACAAGTTGATGCAAAATATTTTTTTTCATAATTATTTTAAAACATAATAAATCCTAAAGTTTATAATTATTTAAATTAATATTTTTATTTTTGTTTGTTAATCTTGATGTACATCTTGTTATATTTTTTTCTTTGGTTTACATTATCAACAATTTCTTCAAAAATAGCTAAGATTTAGACCTATAAGTAAGAATTAATTGAAGCCATTTGTGAAAAACTTTCAGTTCTTATTTTTTAGGGTCATACAAGCCACCTGGTGGTGCTTTACACTCTTTAATAACCTAAATATAATGCTACCTGGCTGGCCATGCTTTTATTTTAATAATGTTACCATGCCGGACTTTTTTGTCTTTATTGTCTGACTTCAGATATTATTTTGAGATTAATTAAAAAAAAATACATATATAAATTAATTGCTGTATTTGGATTGAAAACAAAGTATAAATTAATTTATCTACTTATTTATTATTGGAAATGAACAAATTCTTTTTTTGTTTTTGCTTTTAAAAACACGCTATTATTTTAGTAACCTTACCGTGCCAGACTTTTTTTATTGTGAAATTTCAGGGTCAGGAAAGGGGAATATGTCAGCACCTAGTGCTGGAATGTGTGGAGGCGACTGATGTTTTTGATGATCCAAAGGATCATCCAAAAGATGCAGTAGCAATGCAACCTCAGCCATTTTATTTGTGTCGTATATGTTCTCACGCAAAGCTGAGTTTTCATGTGAGTTTTCTGCAATGGTGTTTGTCCCTACCTTTTTCCAATTGTTAAAAAGCTTGCAAGTTGTGTGTGAAAGCTTGGCAATGCATTTAAAATTATTACTATGTAATACTACATCAAGTAGGGTGTAAGATCATTACTTGGAAGGTACATTTCAAGAGTTATGGCCAGTTGATTTCTAGACACTCTCACATGTTACGGTAGCAATTTGTCAAGTGTGCACATTTGCAAAGTCTCACAAAGCACATCAGCTGGCTGTAAGATTGTTGTTCAACAATATCTAGGCATGCTAACAGCTAATATGAACAGAACTGTTCTAGAGGCTATAAGTTTAGCCACTTAAACAGCATTTTTATGGGTTTTGGCTGATAAAAGGCATCATCAGGTGGATTGTATTGTCTAAAAAATAAATACCAAACTTTCTACTCCAAGTACATAGACAATTTTTTTTTAATATTATTTTTGAGAAAAGCAAAAAACAAATTGTATAATTTATTTTATTTATGATGTTCCTATCTGTATTAATAATTTGATCAAAACATTTTTGTTAATTTTGTATTTAATAATATCAATCTTTATTTTATCTTTTTTTTTCTTTTCAAAAAGCTATTAGACATTACTTTTGTACAACTTTTTAATCTTTTTTTTATTACTTTCATCTGACTCACTTTCAATATTTTCTGCAGCACAGAAGTATTATTTGTGAAACATCCAAATTATTATGTGCAAATTTTAAATTTTCACTTTATTTTACTTCCTTTGCTTTCCATTATAATTTATAAAATGCTTTTGGAGAAATTAACCTTTTATTAGGATCATTTTAAATTATTATGATTTTTGTTGAATTTTGAGTTTATATCAATATGTTCCAAATATGTAATTATAATAAAAATGTTTGTAGTATTGTGCACTCTTTCAATTAATAAGGTTTCTGTAGTGTAATTTTCACTACACCAAAGCAGATAACCTCTACCTTACCTGAGAGTGATATAATGAAAATTGTACTACAGAAATATTCTTCATTAAATGAATAATTTCAGTCTAATGAATGCCTAATAATAGTTTTTAATATACTTCCATCAAGTGTTTTGTGTCAAAGTTGTGAGGGTAGTAATTTTGACATTATCATAGTAATTCCCTATTTACATATACTGAACAATGATAAAGATATGTGTAAAAGAATATGATCTGGGTCAATTATGTGCATATTGGGGATTATACATCTTTTTCCATGTCTTTGAGCATATGTTTATGATTACACCCCTCTGCAAGGTGTTAAAAGCAGATAGAAAACAGTCACTATCTTGCATGAGAGTTGTGTAATGAAAACTACACTACAGAAATATTATTATTTAAATGGATAATCTCTAGTCTAATGAATGACTAATAAAATTATTAATATACTTTTTTGTGTAATCTAGACATTAATTCATATAGGAAAGTCATTTATTGTTTCTTTCTGTGCTGTTACAATTATTTTAAAATCTGGTTTGTTCTATTGGTTGGCTTAAAACTGAAGATCTGTATAAATATTTTATTAATTTTAGGTAGAACTGATTTCTAATGTACTATTTTTCTTAAATATCATTATTGCAGTAATTTAGTCTTTTCAGATAGTCCTATTATTTAAATATTGTGCATATAGCTTTGTTAATTTCTTTATTTATTCACATAGTTTTTTAATTATGTATAACGATTCCATTATTTTCCAGAACCTCTGTTATTTTTCATAGACTCGTTTATATATTTCATCTCTTCATTTAAAATGTGTCGGATTTAAAATTATGTTGGGTTGTTGCCATCATATTCATATTATCAGTTAGTTTTATATATAATTTTTTTTACAGTTTATAATGTCGATTCTATATTTCACAATAAAGATATCCTTTTTATATAATACTGAAATATTTTTTTATAATGTAAACTATTTGCATTAGATAATTATTAACCATTTTTGCCTAATTTACGAAGTTTCTGAATATTCACTTTCTTAATGGACATTTTTACAAATTAATTTCATATTCTTCTCTTTTTTTGCATATATTATCTTGTATGGGTAGAAACATTATTGTTGAATTATTACCCCCCCCCCCCCGTAATGTTAATCCCATTCAAGCCTGAATTACATTGATATCTTCATAATTTAAAATAATTTATAAGTTCTAACAATTTTTTTGGAAACAATATTATGTTTATTAACTATTAATATGATCTATCTTAATAAACGATATCTATTTAGTTTTCATTAATTTATATATTTTATTTTCCTAATCTTTTATTAATCATTGCAATTAATTTATTAAGAATATGCATAAATTCAGTTAATAAAAAAAAAAAAAACAATGCTTAAATATATACAACTTTATTTATACTTTTCCAACTACTTTTAACTATTAGTAATAACTTTTTTTTCAGTACATAATCATCCAAAACACTCACATTTTTTTATGTCTCTATCCACAACATCCATCAGTATCTGACCGATCGCTTGTTCCTGTGCTGCCTATCCGTTTTTCTTCCACCGTTTTTTTGTTTATTTCAGTTAGTCATAAATTCCTTGTATTTCTTCTTATTCATTTATTTAACATATCCATATTATTTTATTCTTCTTGTTTATTGAGTGTTATCACATTTTTCCCATCTCAGTATTTTTCTGATCTCTTTATTTATCTTTTTCTCCACTTTCAATCTTCTCATTGATTCCCCATAATCCATTTCTATTTTCTTTTATTATTGTTCACATCTCTGTCCTTTATAATAATACACTTTGTAATGTGTTATATATAATTTTTTTTGTTTTCATCAATATGTTATTCTATGCAACTGAGTTTAAACATTCCTATTACCCTATCTCAGTTTAACATTTCTTAAAACTAATCCTTAATATTGGAATTTACTTTCATGAGTCTTTTATATCAGTGATCAATGTGTTATTTCCATCCATTGCCTAGTATTCTGTCTTTCTGAAATTAACACATAATCGCTATCTGATATATTCATTCATAAGCTTTCTCATAAAATCTTCAATATCTTCCAGATCATGTGTAGTAATCATCTGGTCATCTACAAATAACAAATTTTATAAATATCTATGCTTATGACATTTTTTGATATTTCTTTATCCACTCCTTTCAAACTATATTAATATAAATCATGAACAAGTTCTAAGGACAAATTCCTAATCTATCTTCACTTGATATCTATTTTGTTCATATATTCTCCTAAGAATATTAATAAATAAATCATCAGTCTCCAATGGTTTTATTTATCCTCTTTCACACTGTGGTTAACATAGAATGCAACATTTTGAATACTATTATTATTTTATTTTTTTTAGATATTGATTGTCCTAATCATTGGACAGTCTATTATAGAAAATGCATGAGTAATGTTTCAATTCATGAATACTGATATAAGATGGCGCTCTAGTCAACTAAGTTATTTTGCAAAGACAGTATATAGTAAAAAAAAATTATGTACTGATCTATGAAATTTGTCTTATTTTTTTTTTTAAGAGTAAGATAAATGAGTGACTTTCAATCATAATTGATAATCACACTAGGTACACATGTGTATTTTTTTCTCTTTTATCATTATTTTGTGTTCTTTTAATCATTTTTGGTGAAACTAATTATCCCACTAAAAATTAGTAAGAGAACATAAAAGATAAAAACAGATATAGATGTATTTAAAGTATTGGATTATGAATGTACCATTATATGTGTGTGTATGTGTTCAATTGGGGAAACATAAGAATATTAGTCAGAAACTAACAATTAAAATAAACTAGTTAAAGAAGCCACTCACGTATCAATGGCAAATGTGTGCATATTGTTCCGACCAATAACATTTGAAAAAAGAGGAGAAGAATACCATTTGAAATGTTGAGTTTTATAATAATCTGTGTGTTTTATGAATAGTTAAATGTATTTACAAAAGAACAAATAAAATTTGAATTTAAAAAAAAAAAAACATTTATAATTCTAATAAGTTGATGAAACTAGTCCAACATATAAATACAATACCATTATGGACCTTAATATAAAAGTCTATAATTTATTCCTTTATCTTTTCCAATTTCACAAGGCTATCTTCTATTTTTATCTCCATATACAAAAATGTATCACCTAAGCTTTTCAGCTTTCAAACTCTTCCAATTCTATTATTAAAATACCTTTTAAGACTAATAAAATGTTGTTTAATATGTTCAAAACAAGCAAAAAATAATAATTAAAAGTTGCTTTCATCTTAATTTTTTTGAAGCATAAATATGAATCGTCTTCATTTGATATTTTTCTGTACATTGAATTATTAAACTTAGTTCCTTCATAATAAACGACACATTCTACATTTAAAACCAATTGTTTTTTCATATTTTTTTTCTAACCTATGGTAAGTTATCATTTATTTTAATATAGATTTTTCAGTTTATATATATATTATATTAAAAGCTTATATTTTTTATTTTAATTTCATCAATTTTTTTCTTATTACATTTAAATTTTCTTATACTTTTGTAGGCAGCGTTTATGTATGGATTTTTTTTAACACAGATAAAAGTTAATAATAATTGATTTTATAATAATTATATTCTAAATTACAGCATAATTATAAATCATGACTAACATAAAAGAAGTTCAAATAATCAATTGCAAATTAGTGTTATGTGAAGATCAAATTCTTTAACTGTTTAACATTACAAAATAGAAAGAAAAAAAATTTCTGTAACTCAGGAGATATAATATCATTCAAGGATATCTCTATGTTTACAATAGGAGTATAATTAATAAATAATAGCTTTGTGTCTGTATTTCTAATAAGTAATACAAATGCGATATATATTTCACACAAATAAAATTACGAATGTAAAGTAAACAAATAAATGAAATACAATAAATAAATCAAATGGATATTGAGTTTATTAGCTTAGTACTTATGAAGGAAGATCTTCATTATCAAAGCTGTGTGCTGAATGAATTGCGAAGGAAGATTGTTGCTGTGAAATGCAAAGTGTATGCAAATTACGTTTGCCATTTTTTGAATATTGCGTAACACGTGTCTCTTTTGTTCATCGAGTTACAGTCGAAGTTAATATATGTAATATATAGGATATATAAGCACAGACTTTCACATGACCTACCACTCTCCACTCTACCTCATAACTCTGATACACATTAACACATATATGTCGGGGGAGTGGTGGGTCATGTGAAAGTCTGTGCTCATATATCCTATATATTACATATATTGACACAGGTATATAATAACCCTGTATTTCAGTTAGTCCACGTTAAAAAGTGATGTAACAACAAATTGGAATAATTAAAAAATTTCAGATTATTTCTCAATTTCCATTTTCATTCAAAGGCAATTAGTACAATTATTTTCATGTTCTATTTTTAAAATTGATAGTTTTATGATCTTCAATAGACTAAATATCACATTTGAATAATAATAATAATAATACAATGTGTTTGCCTTAATTCTTAGATATCTATATATTGATAGACATAGTACATTACAAATACAATATCATATGTTTTGATTGCTTATCTTTAATATCTGCATTAGAAACAATAATTATAAAGCGATCTACTATTAGCATAAGTAATTAACAAAGATTAAACAGTAGCAAATTTATTCAACCAACACCAAGATATAGTCATCAATGGATGCTAGAAGATTTGTGCATCAAAATTTTCATCTTGGGATCTTTTCATTCAATATTCCCAGACTAGTTTCTAGCTTGTGACCTTCATCAGTGAGGAACTTCTAGCAATCAATAATAACTGTGGCTTGCACTGTTTGGAGAAAGTTGCTATTGTTTTAAGAGAATGTGTAAGCATAAAAATTGGTGGCCATGTGATGTTTTACACACTTGCTAATAAAATTATATTCAGTCATTAGAATATTTTTTAGCTATTGGTTTTTTTCAACAAAAATTATTAAATTTATTTCTAATCATATGGCAGTCATTTTTATTTTTTTAATATTATTTAAACTAATAGCTTCAGATTTAGAAATTGTCTACTGTTTTAAATCCATATTAAATTGATTGGGTACTTATATAAGCCTGAACACTAAACTAGAAACTATATAATTTAGTGAAATCAATTTTATGCTAACTACAGAAATTTTTAATCTTTTGGCAAAGCAGTATATATCAAACTAAGCATCACATGATTTTTAGTTATATTCAGTACTTATATTAAGAGCAGAAATTCACTTAATTACATTATGCAAACTTGAAATATACAGAGGCAAAACTCTTCATACAGTAGCACCACTTAGTGCAAGCCATAGTAATCAATGGATTCAGAAAGGTTTGTGCATAAAACCCATATATAGTGCCTAGTCATTCAATATTCCTAGATTAGTTTCTAGCTTGTGGCTTTTATCAGTGAGGCGACCTGGATCTGAGAGTATTGAACCTAGATCTTAGAATCTAATGCAACTCTCCAACAGCCACCTTTTATCTTATTAGGTAACTATAAAGCTTTGAGTCCATAAAGCACAATAATGTTTTTAATTCAAGCTCATTACTTTGTATAGTCATATAGATCTGAACTCAGTTCAGCATCTATACTTTTTAGTGTCTTTGGTTCTTTAATAGCCATAGTCATCATAATTTTATTGGACAGAATTGGTATTAAACCATTAAACATCACATGATTTGACTCTGTGTAAACAAAAACAATGGTAATCATATGATTTTAGTGGTTTCAAACTTGAAATAGTTGGCTTTGGAGTGTAATAAAGGTTGAGTTGTTTCTCTTAATGCAGATATTGAAGATAAGCAAAGAAAATCATTTGATGTTTTGTTTTGATACATCATTTAGCATTTGTAGATTAGTCAATTTTATAATAAATGATTCTGAAGAAGTGTAAATGGAATGAATCATTGCTTTTAATGCAAAGATAGCATTATTAATATTGATAAAGGAATGCTAAATAAAATTCTGAACCACAGAATGCTTAAAAAATCATTTATGTATATACTAATTGTAACAGATCTAGTTTATATTACTTAACCATATCTTATTTGATATGAATGTATATTTGCACAGTAATTATGATTATAATATATTTTATAATTTGAAGTCTATTCATGAGTATAATTTAAATCAGAAGACCAATAAATTACATGTACTATTTACTCATTTTTAAGACTAAAATTCATTGGTTTTTACTTTTCATAATTCTATTTAGTTGATAGCACTTTGAACAATGATTTATAAATTATTTACATAGTAAAATTTTTATGCTTCAAATAATACTTTTAATCAATAATTGGTTGCTAAATTTGGATCAAGGCACTGTAGAAATTAGTTGTAGTTAGTTTTATACCTTGATGTGATTCTTTTGTGATTTAATCAAGTAATTTGCAAAGGAACTCATATTAATAAATACTTAATTAATATGAAAGTTTTTTATTTTATTTTTTAAATATTAATTTTTTAAAAAACATATATATATATATGTTTATTTTACATATAATCTTAAATGATTATACCATTTAGCAGAAGTTAATAGGGATATTCATCACAGTATCCTTCAATGTTAATGCTGTAGTCTTGTGCAAATCTTTTTATAATCAATACATTAGCCATAATATGTTCCCATCATAAATATAAACGTCTATGGATGCTAACTTTTGAAATTAAATGGGATTTAATTTTGCATGCACAAGAAAATAATATATATATATATATTAACAGTAAATATGGCCAATATTAACGATTATAAAATTTCAAAAGTACTTTCCATTATTTTCATAATTATTATCAACTGTTAAAAATATGACTTTCCAAAAAGTAAATGACATCATATAATATCCCAAGATTCATCATATTTGCATTTTTTTATTAATTAAAACTGTCTCTTTTCTGTTCATAATAATTGCCTTCTCAATTTTACTTTTATTATATATATTGCAAAGAAATCAAATCATATGTCACATGATCTAATTTAACAAGCTTGTATTACAAATGTTATATATAGAGCTCACAAATAAGCTCTTAACAAGCTCTGCAAAATATCCCAACCCCAGATCGGTTTCTACTGGCTTCATCAGTGAGGTGCTAGCATATTGAAACAATGCTTGAATATCCTAGCACCTCACTGAAAAAGCCAGTAGCAGAAACCGGTCTGGGATTGGGACTATTCTGCAAAGCTTGTTAAGAGCTTATTTGTGAGCTCTATATAATATATATATATATGAAGAATATTAAAATTATTAAGAACAAAATTTGAAATAAAATTACATATTCTTTCATGATCAAAAAAATTTGATGTTCTTTTAATGACTTTTTTAATATTACATCTTGATTTCTCAATTTATGAAGTATTTTATTCATACTTCATTTTATGCCCAATGTTAGATATAACAATTTTCAAGTTATTCATCAATCTATTAATTTAGGTAGAATATAAAATAAAGCATATAACAAATATGTTGAATTATTTCCATCACCTATCATGTCTAAAATTTTTAAATTTAATTTAAACTTTTCTAAATACAAACAACTATTAGTAATAAACCACAAGTTAGTAAACAACATATATGTTTTGAGAGGTAGTAGTCTCCATTCTTCCTTAGATGTTGCTGGCCTGACTAGTTACAACACTAGCATAGAAGTTTTAACACCATTAGATTCACCAGAAAAAGAGTGGGGAATAATACTACTTAAAACTAATAATCTACTAATCTCTGATGTCTATTAACTTGTGTTATCTATTAACTTGTGTGTGATTACTATCAGTTGTCTGTATTTGGAAAAGTTTAAATAAAGTTTAAAATTTTTCAGACATTCAACTTTTAATGATAGATGATGGAAATAATCCAAAATACTACCACTTAAAATACTATTATCGTAAATCTTTAGATAGCTTGGCATATGTATGTTTAATAAATTTAACTTGATCTTTTAAAATATAATAATCAGAAAATAAATAGGCAACACTCTCCATACAGTAGTGCCATCCTGTGCCAACTAATGTAATCAATGGATGCCAGAAGGCTTGTGCATAAAAGCCCCATCTTCATCCAATATTCCCAGAATAGTTTCTGGCTTGTGGCCTTCGTCAGTGAGGAGCCTTGGATCCGAGAGCACTGCACCTAGACCTTAGGATCTAATGCAACCCTCCAACAGCCACCTTTTATCTCTACTTATGAGAATGAAATTGAAAACAATATTTTCAATCTAAGCTCAATAGCTTATATATTCATATGGGTCTGAACTCAGTTCAGCACCCATACATTTTGGTGTCTTTGGCTTTTTAACAACCATAGCCACCACTATGCTATTATGCAGGATTGGTGTTGAACCACAAAACATCACATGATCACCATCTCTTATACTAGCAGATAACTGTTATTAAACAGGCAAAACTCTCAACTGTATGGAGAATTTTGCTGTTTAATAACAATTATGTGTTAGCATAAGAGATGGTAATCATGTGATGTTTAGTGGTTTAATCAGAAAATATTAATAAATTCATTATAACAGTTATATAAATATCAATAATTTTACACATTACATAAAAAGCCTTTAAATACCTGGTTTGACGTCCTTTTCAAATGTTAATAATCTATTTAATGTTAATGAATTATTTCAGACATAAAACCATCTAGTGTTCAATAATGAAATTAAAACAAGCAATAAAAATATAAATCATTAAAATAAATCAAAATCCTTATAATAAATTCAGTAATTACAAAATAATTGACTATATCATAATAATACATTAAATAAATATTACATTCATTTTTTATATAATTATATATATATACACACCAAAGTCTCTTTTGTGGAGATTTTTTAAATGCAATTTTGAAGTTATGAGGTTCATGTTTCTTCTTAATATGTGGTTTTTTTTTATATGATAAAGAAGTTCATATTTCACTTAAAATCGGGATTTTCCTTTTTTATATACATGCATTAAATTTTACATACTTTAAATGCCTGTTGGAAAAAAGGTTTGGCAATAAATTTAGATACTGTAGAAGCTTTAACAAAAGATAATAAAACAGAAATGGAACCTATTCATTTCATAGCAAAAATGATTCAAGAAAGTCTTCAACTTTCTAATCAATTGGAAAATCATTTTAATTGTTAATGACATGAATTATGAACTAAATTGCAATGAGAGCTAAATAGTTGTATGTCTATATTATGTATGTGTATGTTTATATTTTCTTTCATATATATATACATGGAGTAACTTTTAGACAGAAAAAGTTACAAGTAAAAATATTTAAGAACTTTTAATGTCTACTTAAAAAGAATGTATCTTTAAAAGTTTTTAAATATTTTTATTTGTAACTTTTTTCTGTCTAAAAGTTTCTCCATGTATATATGCGTATAAAAAAATGTAACAGTTAGTCATTATTAACACACTCGTAGAAGCGTGTTATATACATATATAGTTGCACTTGGGAAAGTGCATTCTCTAATAGGTAGACATAGCAATATGGATATCATGAGCTTCATAAACAATTAGTAAAATCATTGTCTCAAAGTTTAATTACATATTACATTGTTGACAGAAAACCATTAACACAGCACAAGACTGAAGTTGGCACTAATTGTATTTCCTCTTGTGATGAATCTGATGTCTTACTAGTTCACAAATGAACTGCATATTGTCAAATAGTGATAATGATTAAAATATGTATGAAAAAATGTAAAATAAATTACACATAAAAACATATTGTTTTGAATAAAATTAAATAGTTAATAAAAAAAGTAAAAAAAGTTTGTCTTGTATCAATTTTTTTTCAAATATTTGAAGTTTTTTATTAGTCATACTTTATTTCCTTATTTTTTTTATGTGAATTTTAAAGTAATTTTACCTTGTTGCTTTGGTTTTATGCAATTTTGAAAAATTATGGAACATATCCCACATTTTTCAAGATAAGTTAAGTCTATTTTTGTGTGATTTTTTTAATGCGAGTTTTCTGTGGAACCTATCTACCACATATCATTTTATACAATTATATAAATATCATTTTATATAATTTTACATTCATTTTTAATTAAAATATTAGTAAAAATCAGTCATATGTTACATGACCTATATAGCTTGTATTACCAATATGTAATATATAATATATAAAGAGCATGCTAATAGCTCTAAACAAGTTTATTTATTTTATTAGCACGCTCTTTATATATTACATATTTTTAATTAACCAATTGTTAAACAAATTTATAGAAGTTTTGTAAATAAATTATTTTTAATATAGTATGTTTCACATATTTGTCTTCTTTTTGGATCTTTGATGTAATTTAAAGGTTTAGAACTTTTTGTAGCATCTGTTCTATGCTATATTTCAAGTAAGGGGTGTATAATGTAGATTTATCATCTTTTATATTAATTACATTATTATTAATTTGCATTATACATTCATTACTTAAAATATGGGCATAAAATAGATGCTACAAAAAGTCTTAAAGCTTTAAATTACATCAAAAATCCAAAAAGAAGACAAATATATGAAATATACTGTATTAAAAATAATTTGAATAATAGTATGAATATTTACAAGACTTTTATAAATTTAGTTAACAATTGCTTAATTAAAAATGAATGGAAAATTATATAAAATGATATCATCATCAGCCATTATCAATCCACTGCAGGATGAAGGTCTCTCCAAGTTCAATCCATCTTTTCCTATCTTTAGCTTCTTTTCTCCACATCATCCCTGCACACTTTCTTATTTCATCCATCCATCTCACATGTGGTCTCTTTCTCAGTCTTATACAATCTCTTGGAATCCAGTTCAAAATTTCAAATGTCCATCTATTATCATCTTTTCTAGCAATATGTCCAGCCCAACTCCACTTCAATCTTTTAATTTTTTCAATGAGGTCAGTAACACCTGTTTGTTCTCTTACCCATACATTGCATGTAATATTTATTTAAGGTATTGTTGATGAATATAGTCAATTATGTTGTAATTACTGGATTTATAAATGAGGGTTTTGATTTATTTTAATAATTTATATTGTTATTGCTTGTTTTAATTCCATTATTGAACACTAGATGATTTTATGTTTGATATAGTTTATTTGCATTAAATAGATTATTAACATTTGAAAAGGGCACCAAACTAGATGCTGAAAAAGGCTTATGTGTGAAATTATTATTGATATTTATATAGTTGCTATAAAGAATTTATTATTATTTTCTGATTATTATTTTATGGAAGAATAGTATAAAGATTTTTATTCTTTTCCAACTTTTAAAATATACTTAATATTCATTTTAATCATTCATATTTTGTTTTACTAAATTAATGTTATTTTCTTTAAATTAAAATACAGCATTACTAATTTATTTATTATCATAACCAATTTTGACAATTTATCATTTTCATAATAAAAAAAGCTTATTATTACTAAGCAAAAAACTCTAAGACTTGCCATCATATGTACATTAGTCATTTTTGATTTACAATACATACGGCCTGTTTCTTGTAATATATTAATTAACAATTTATAATTTAATGCATTGCTACATTTACATATAATAGTTACATATAATAAGATCTGATAACTTATTTATTATAAACTATTAATTAATCTATTACCAAAATAAAATTATGTACACCTATCAAAAATGTTAATTTAGTACAAAATAGCCTTTTCTTTTGTTTTGAAATGATAAGATATGTTGCCATAAATGTGATAAATCACAAAATATTATGAATTTTACACAAGAGCTAATTGATGTTGATTAAGATAGTAAATGAATTAGTAATGCTATGTGTCAGTTTAATAAAAATAACATTAATTTAACTCAAGTATTAATGTTTAAAAAATGGTTATCTTGTCAAGTGTTGTTAGCCAAGAGGTCAAGCAAGTAGTTGGTTACAGATGGTTGTGGGTTCACCTCCTGGCCAATGCTATGACATGTGAAAAAGAAAAAAATGGTTATCTTTTAAATGATCAAACTAAATTTATTAAAAATACATACAGAGAGTTGTATGGGGTTTCATTTTATTTTTTGTGTAATAATAAAAAATTGGCAAATAATTTGCAAAATTTAATACCTAAAAATAAAAAAAGTACTATTATTTTACCAAACTGTGTGTGACTGCAATGCTTAATATATCAGGAAATTAAGATGCAATATTGAGAAACAATTAAAAGGACAACAGTAAAAAGAAAAGTAATGATATAAGTTATAATAGCTTCAGATTTCTTTGATCTTAAGAAAATGTAATTTTATTATTAATTTTGATTTGGGTAATATTAAAAAAGTTTTATGATAGGAAAAAAGTATTAATAAAAGAAAAAATAAGCAGGCAATTATTAAAATATAAATAAGAAATTCATGAGCAAAACACAAATATTAAAATTCATGTTATGATAATAACTGCCAAAAAAATTATATTTTTAACATTTAATAATGGTTATAAAAACAATTGAAAGTACTTCTGAAATTTTATAATTGTTAATATTGACCATTAATTAATAGTTGTATTCATAATTTTAGTTAATAATCAGTGTTGAAGTGTACACATTTGATTTGCATAAAATTGTATTCATTACAACAGTTAATAATCTATAATTGGTGTGCGCATTTTGTTTATACATATCAATAATACAAATAAAATGTATGTTAATTAATAAATATTGTAATAACAATAAAAAATAATAAATATAATGGTGATTAATTATTATACGCAGTCTTTCAATCTGTAAAACTACTTTTGGTTAATTACTTAACCATCTTCAACTGCCATTTAAATTTAAATGGCAGTTGAAGAGTATCTAAGTAATTAACTGAAAGTATTTCTGTAGACTGAAACTGTGTATAATAGTTATTCACCATTATATTTATTATTTTTTACTGTTATTATATATATGTGTGTGTGTGTGCGATCTAAAAACCTAACAGTATATTAACTTCTTATTAATTTGCTGACATTGTATTCTGCCAAAGTTTATTGTAAGTTATTTGAAATTATAATTAAACTTTACAGAAAATTGATTATTAAATTCTATCAAATTTTCAGAAATGTAAATAACAATACAAAAAAACAACAACAACAACATAGTTACAAAATAAATGAAGATCAAAACAAACCATTATAACTATTAGTAGCCATTATAATTCTAGAAAAAGTATCAAGAGAAAGAAAACAATAATAATAACAATAAAAAGAAAGATACAATGTTGGAGTTTCAATTATTGTGTATAATTAAGGGATGAAAATATATTTGCACACATACATAATCTTAATATCATAGTTATAAAAGACTCATGATGAGAGTCTTAATGAAGCAAAGGGTGCTTGTATTATAGATAAAGATGCTGTTGGATGGTGCCATTTTCACGCTGAAACTATAAAATATGAACATTCACGGGCCATTGATTTTAATAATTTTTCTGTGCTTTTTTGTAATGCAAAAATAAAAACAAAACAAAATCGTCTTTTTTAAATATTATTTTTTATTAACGTATACAATTTAAATGCTAATAATAAATGTAAAATAAAATCAACAAATTACAATTTGATTCGTGTTTTTTATATCGTATACTTTTTTAAATTGTGTTACGGCTTTTTTTTATCAATTTTCTATCAGATATTTTTTTACTTGTGTTATGGCTTTTTTTTAATCAATTTTCTATCGGATATTTTTTTACTTGTGTTACGACTTTTTTTGTTGTTGTTTAACTAAAAAAATAATAATCGTAATAAAAGTAAAAGTTGTTACGGTTAGATTTAGGGTTAGTTTTAGGGTTAGTTTAGGGTTAGGTTTAGAGTTAGTTTTAGGGTTAGTTTGGGTTAGGGTTAGTTTTAGGGTTAGTGTTCTGTTTTTTTTGTAATACTAAAATAAAAAAATTCAAAATCATAACCGTACTCGGACAGAAGAAAGAAACTCAAACTTTTTTAAACAACAACAAACACATACAAATGTCTTCTTTACTTATTAAACATCTTTATAATATTTGCTTTTTATTAAATTTACAAAAAAAACTGTATATTTGGACTTTTCTTACTGGATATTTTTTTCGTACCGCTCCTTTTTACTTCAAAAATATACAGACGGTAGAAACTTCTTTGTCTTGTGGAATGTTACTAATAGTAAGTTACTTGACACGTTACCTAATTGCATCTCAATAAAAACATAGATATTTAACATTTTCCCAAATAAAAGTTCAATACAGTACATTGTAAAAACTCTTATAATTATTGTTTTAAAAAATCTGAACATTTCAATAGTTTAAAATAAAAAAAAATCCAATGAAAACAACATTTAAATACAATTCAAATACAAACTCTCTCATCAAGCCGTAATTATTTTATAAATTGTGGGAATTTGGAAAATGTATTTGCTGCTTTGCGACATGCATGCTGTACTGCGTATGCGACATAGCGGCCTGCTTTCTGTAGCACAACAAAAAAGTTGTATTATAGAAAATGCGAGTTAGATTGCAATTTATGGTTAATAAAAGAATAGCCAAAATAGTATTTAATTGGGTTATGAATAAAGGGCAGGGGTGTGAAAGGTAATGTGATATGCAGAAGATCTAGATAAATAATTTATGTCAATATATTTATACAAAAGGTGCAATGATTGTGTTAAGAGAATTGTTGAGTGTTAAAAAATGGGATAGAAGAATGTGATGCATTAATAAAGAATGGGGAATTGGAGAGATGGAGAGCTAGTATGGAGACTAAAAATAATTTAAATATTTATAGAAGTAAACAGAATATTGGGTGTGAGATAATTTATGATAATAACAAGGAAAGTAGTTTACTGTTTAAGGTTCAAACAGGATCTTTAGCAACAAGAAAATATACACATAAATGGAAAAATATGGGTGATTTAGTCTGCATGTTGTGTAAGGAAGGCATAAAAAATATTAGGCATCTGTTAATTGAATGTAAATGTCTGAAATAAGAAAGGGTACAATGTGGAAGAATAAATATGAACAAAAGTGATTATACGGAAAGTGGCTTATTTGTTTTTATGCTGCGTTTGGAAAAAGATAAGGGGGTTTTAGATGTAAAGGCCATGGAGTTGACAAAGATTATGTTATGGAAATGGGATGGAGCAGGATAAAGAAGAATATGAGAAAACATGGGGTGGGGAATGGAAAGGGAAGGCAAAGTAGCTAACAGGTTTCTTGGGGCCTAGTTTCTGAGAAATTACTGACTCCGTATAAGGAGAAGTCACAGCGCATCACACCACATCAATCTAACTGATTTAAGAAAGTTGATAAAATAACTAAAAAAAAAAAATGAAGAGAAAACGAAAGAAAAATAGAAAGAAGCGGAGTTGTCATTATTGGATAATTTAGACTTATCTGCAAATTTCATCTTATAAATAATCTATAAATGACTTATTTTGTCATTGTATAATATAAAAGAAAAACTGAACGAACTGAGTTGCAAATAGCATTTTGTAATTGGGAAATAACTGTTGTTTATTTTTATTTTGAAATGTTTTACTATATGCATAAGTAATCATTATGTAAGTATAAATTATTTTTATGTAAGAAGAAAATATGTATAAAAAATAACAATGCTTTACTGAAACATCAGAAGTGACAGGTTGAACTTCAATCCAAAAATCTCTAATTTTTGAGTCAATCGTTCTGCGCAAGTCATGAAAATAATTGAACGAACTTTCAAAAATCAGCTCTCAGAATTTTATCAGGGTGAGACAATACTGCATTTTTTTCCTGGAGTAAATTGGGATATATATTGCACCATTTCCTGCAGTTTTCTTCAAATCAGTACAATTATTCTAGTTATAAAAATATACTTATATATCTTCTCATTGATTATTAGATATTTAGTTATTACAACAATTTTAAAAAACTGTTTTATTTTTCCACTTTATTTAATAAAAATATTTGAAATCATTAATAAGTTTATTATTTTATTTTTTAAAATATTCATACAAATATTTATTGGTAATATTTTTTCAAGAATAATTTACAAATATTGAAAGTATACTTTTGTATAATATATAAATCATAGCTAAACAGTAATAAATTATCGAAATCACATTCAGTATTATAGATCAGGGGTGTCCAAAAAGTCGATCGCAAAGCCAATTTTGGTCGATCACTAGGCCAATCTGCCATGAACTGGCTGGCAAGAACCGTCCAATTATGAGTGAAAGAAATTGTCAAGATTTTAAACTTTTTTTGTTATTTTTGTTTTTGTTTTAAATTTTTTTTCAATTCTAGATAGGTAAAGTCCAATAAGTCGTATCATTATTGAAAATAATATTTTTAATCTTGACTTAATGTGTTTTTGTAACCAAATGCAACGCGTGAACATAACATGCAAATGCAACAGTATGCATGCAGTTATTGACTCAAAAAAACACAGCTATTTATCTTGAATATTTGGTAGTGTTATACGATAGCTTCTTTTCTTTAGTAGTGAAACAGTATGATTTATCTATCTTCCAGTTTCAGACTACTATGTTTCATAGTAGTATAATTTTCTCTAATTCAAATCCATCCAAGTCCATGTATATTTTAAATTAATACTAAAATATTGTATAAAAGTTCTGTTAATGAGTATGTGCATATATTCATATTGCACATTAATTAGCTAATAATATCTGTATGCATATAACTATAATATGCAGTTCTAATTTAAAATAATAAATTAAAGTAAGTTGTGTAGACATTATTGTGTGTGTAGAAGCACACTTATGTATATATGCGAAGGAAACTGTAATGTGATAGATTTTGTGAACTTACAACTTTTCTAAATTGTCTATTTTAAGTTAATATAAATTTAGTTATAAATTTGCTTGCATATAAAATCCTAAATTCAGTGTGATAGTGTTACACATATAAGAGAATGTTTACACTTTACAGAACTTAAATCTCTTTTTTAAAAAAGATTTATTTCTTGGAAATCATTTTGACTCACACCTGGAAACTAAGAGCTGAAATTTAAAAAAAAAAAAAATTAAAAATAAATGTAAGACAAAGGCAAAATCACTGGACCAGCATTATTTATCAATTACTCAGCTGGAGTTTTTGTCTTTACTAAGATTTAATAAAGTAGTGTTAGAAACTGAAATATAGGACTTAAAGTTGTCATCAAGTTATGACTTATGCAGGGGAAGAGAAAGATTTGATATAAAAACTCTCAGTTTTCATTACTAAATGTTCATTCTCTAATATTCAGAATGTAGTAGTGCCCCTGTATGAACAATATTATTATTATTAATCAATATTTTCTATCGACGGTGACCACGTGGAGTTTAAATTTTTCTTCTGTTTAAAATGTAAGTACCTTTTCTTATGCTTTAATTTAAATTGTGGCTTTTCTTATCTATATCTATTTACATGATTAATGAGCCTTCTCGGCAACAGACATTTAAGCTGAAGTCGTTATTGAAGTTAATGACGCAGTTCATGAGTTTTTAATTTTCTTGGAAAACATTTAATTCAATATTTATTATTTACTTTGAATATTCAATTTTTATCAGTTAAGTTTGGGGAAATAAAATTGTCATAAGTATTTCTTTTTTCATTTTAGTATACCCTTGAACATGAGTAGTAAACCAAAAAAATCGAAAACTTATCATTTCAATGAAGAATGGGAACTTGACTACTTTTTTATAATGGTGAATGATAAATGTTGATGCTTAATATGCTTTACCTCGATAGCTATTGCTAAAAAGGGTAATCTGGAGAGACATTTTTTAGTGTACATAACAAGTATCAAACAAATTATTCACAAAGTATCGAATTGAGAAAACGTAAAGTTAGGGATCTTAAAACTCAATTAAAAAATCAACAAAAAGTTTTTAAAAAGCCAATGTTGAAGTAACAAGCAGTAACTACAGCATCATTCAAAGTAAGCTATCTTTTAGCAAAAAAATGTAAACCATTTTCTGAAGGTGAATTTGTAAAGGAAACTTTTTTGGAAATGTCAGATTCACTTTTTAGCAATTTTCATAACAAGAGTGAAATTATTGCTGCAATTCAAGATCTGCAACTATCTCGAAACACTGTGGTGCGATGAATTGAGAAGATGAGTGGAAATGTAAAAGACCAGTTATATAATGATATTAATAGATGTTCTTGTTTTTCCCTTCAATGTGATGAATCAACAGATAAAAGTGATACAGCACAGTTACTTGTTTTCATTCGTATGGTTTTTAAAGATTTTACATCTAAAGAAGAATTGCTGGGTCTGATTTCTTTGAAAGAAAGAACTAGAGGTGTAGATATATTCAAAGCCTTTAAAAACTTGCTCAATGATTTGAAAGTACCACTTTTTAAATTAGTTTTAATAACAATGGATGGTGCAGCTGCAATGATAGGTCGTATAAATGGATTTATAGCCCTATGTCAAAATGAAGATGAATTCCCAGCTTTTTTGAGCTACCACTGCATAATTCACCAGCAAGTGTTAGCCAGCAAGAGACTAGACACAAAAGAAGTAATGGACATAGCATTTAAAATTGTTAATTTAATTTGAGGAAGTTCCCTCAAACAACATCTCTTCCAACTGCAACTCGATGAAGGCCAACCTGAATTATTATTACATACCAATGTAAGATGGTTAAGCAGAGGTAAAATTCTGCAACAATTTCGTGATTTATTGCCTAAAGTAATAGATTTTCTCCATGCGATCCAAGATGGTAAATGTGAAAATTTAAATGATGAAACTTGGCCAAGTGACTTAGCTTTTCTAACCGATTTTACTTCAATCTTAAGTCATTTAAATATGGAAGTACAAGGTAGAAATAAAACAGTAATTGATATGATCAGCTGTGTAGATGCATATAAGACAAAATTTATTATGCCAATAGAAGATCTGCAACAAAATAATCTGAATCATTTTCCAAATATGGCGGATCACCTACAAAAGCATAAAAATATTAATTATAATATCGACAAATATGTTGCGGAAATCCAAAAAGTAATTGAAGATTTTAAGGTAAGATTCCAAGAATTTGAAAAAATTAAAGAAATTGTGGAATGTATATCTTTTCCTTTTAAAAAAGATTTAAATGTGAAACGCATTAGCCAAAAAAGTTCAGACATATTTCATATGGAGCAAAAGGCTTTAGAAAATGAAATTATAATTTTACAAACTGATTGAATCTTACAAGCTAGAAAATTTGAAGATTTTTGGAAATATGTCAACCGAGAAAAATATCCCAATATCATCAAATGTAGCGAATATATTTATTCTTGTTTCGGATCTACATATCTGTGTGAATCGGCATTTTCATACTTAAAGTTAACGAAGACTAAACAACGTTCTGCCCTAACTGATTTCCATACTGAGGATTCTTTATTATTATCTTTGTCAGGATATACACCTAATTATGATTCCTTGGTTAGAGACATGCAAACACAGTTCCCATTAATGTTGAGATAATAAAATAAATTCTAAATATGTCTTTATCAGTAGCTAATTTGAATTAATAAATATTGTTAATAGTAATCATGTTGCTTTAATTCCCACGGACATGAGTTTTTTAGCCTGTTAAATAATTTTTATTTTTTACGTAGGTAGATATATAAAAATAGTATGTATTTCACATCTTTTTCCACTTAGACTACGCCTATGACAACAAGTCGATCGCAACACATTTTCAAAATAAAAAGTCGATCTTATGAACACAAAAGTTGGCTACCCCTGTTATAGATCACTTCGATCACTTATCAAAAAATCTTTCCGTCTGCAAGCACGAGCCTTACAATTATAAATCACAAATATAATATTGAATCTTTCACTGTCATATATATGGTAATCTTCCTGGAGACCCCAAATGCAGTTTATTTAAAAATAACATCCAATGAAAATTATCACAAATCTATCTAATGTATTTGCAAAATCACTATCCTGAAATAAGTTGTAATTAGATGTTGGATTAGTTCCAACATCATGTGATAAAGTAAACAATCTCCAGTATACGTCTATTTCATGCTGAACCAGCACTCATCAGTTGGTCCAAATCATCATCTCCCATATATATAATCAGTGCTCTGTTTATATTAAGATAACAAATCTTCAAACTTTAATGAATAGGATCCAACTTCTCAGCGTATATTAAAGATCATTTACTTTTCCACATGTGTGATCACGTGTATCTATTGTAAAAGATAGAATGGATGACTAAATGGGAGTTTGAAAGTCTGGGTTTGATCATTTAACTTAAAGTATATTTACTGTATTTAAATATCACATATTCAGTCACATTCTGCCCATCCCTCTTCTGTGTATTTAAATGGGCTTGTTCTATATATGAGGAGTCAGAATGACTTTCAGCCAACATAGTTATAACAACACAGTTGGCAAACAAATGCTTTGAACATGCCATCATCAGATTTTCAATGATATGGATAGCTGAAGAGTTGGAGAGTGGAGAAGACTGAAGCCTCTCCATTAAAGTTTGAATATTTGCTTTCTTAATATAAAATCAAGCACTCGCTATATATGCATGTGGAAGGTGATGACCAGATCAACTGATGAGTGCTGATTCAGCATGAAATACATATATTGGGGATCATTTATCTTTTTCACATGTATGTGGTCATGTGTATTGGTTATAATAGATAGAGGGTATGACTGAAGGGAGCTTGAAAATCTGAGTTCAAATCCCATTTGATTACATCTAGTTTAAAGTATATATACTACACTTGTATTTAAATATTATTAATTATTAAATGTTTTTTTAAAAAAATTGCACTATTTAAACTTTTGAAATACATTCAACTATTGATTATAACAAATAGTTTAATTTTTCTTCATTCTTCATTGCTTGTCTGACCAGTGACAGTTGTAGCATAGGAATCAAAATTTGGATCTTTAGATTCATTCATATTAAATTTAAGACAATGAACTAACTAACCAGCCTATTTTGTCAAAAGCAACAGCCAATGTAAATTTCATATATTTATCTATGAGGATCCTGCTGACATTCTCCTTTTTTTTAAAGGTCAAAGTTAATAAATGGCTTCCAAACATTATTATCACACTAGATTGACTTGTAGGATTATTTGCCATAAACATGTCAGTGGCTTCTTTAAGTTTTTTTCTATGTATTTTTACCAGTCTGTCCAATATTTTTGTTTTTTCCCAATCAAACTTACGGGGGGGGGGGATAAAAAATAACCGGAATTGTTCTCTGTAAAGTGCTATTGTTATTGTACATGCTTCTGCTGTTACATACCTCTTGTGGGTACTTTAATCTGCCAAATTACAATACTGTATGAAATCATGATACCATGTAGCCTGTTTTTTTATAAAGCATGTTTTGTATATTTGGTGAGATTTTGTAATAGATGAAAAGTAACAATAATATGAAATTCTGTTTTCTTTTAGACAAAATGGCAGGGAAAACAGTTGTAATGCTTGAAACGGTTTATAAGAAAGCTGTTCTGAGAAAAACACAAGTTTACAAATGATTTAATAAAATTGTCAAATTTACCATGTTACAAAAAAGCATGATAGGTGAAGTTTAATATCAAGATAATGTGGAAATTTTTTTTTATTGATGCAAATGGTATTTTCTCTCAA
This sequence comes from Epiperipatus broadwayi, assembly GCA_028023455.1. Lineage (NCBI taxonomy): Eukaryota > Metazoa > Onychophora > Udeonychophora > Euonychophora > Peripatidae > Epiperipatus > Epiperipatus broadwayi. The sequence continues at coordinate 10,401,676 of JAQFVV010006221.1, read as the reverse complement.
AATTAGTTTTCAATGTTTAGACATTTTATCTACAGTCGGTAAAAATGTAAACATCCCATTTTGTGACAAAGTGAGAGGTCAAATCTTTTATGACAACTCCTCTGTGGGTGAATCAAGTTTTAATTAAATTCACCATGATCCAGGTTATCTCTCAGTCATATTTTCTCGATTTCTAACCATTGATGGCTTCATGGCTTGTTTACATCCTGTGACTCAGCATTGGGGAAAAGAGATAGAATAATGGTAGCATCTACTTTATGATTTTGGTATCAGTTTACAGTATTTGTTCCAGGCAGAATAGTTGACTTATGGAGATTTGGGGCATGAAGCCCTGTCAGACATCTCCATGGCTTATTTGGCTTCTCTATTAATGTTGACCATAGCAGTTAGTGTCAGGCTTACTACTGTGTTCTGAATATCTGGATCTCTGGTTGTTCGGATTTTGCATTCTGTCCAAACTGAATAATAATAATTCAAACAGATGAATAATGTAGCAAATTGCAGCCCCGACTGTTTAACACAAACCAGACTGACCAATAATAGAGAGGGCGATTTTATATACTCTTTTTTCTCCTATTATTTTAATTTCTTATCATTATTTTTTAATTTAGATCTTAACTTAAAATGTCTTTTAATTATTTTTCCATTTCTGGTTATCTTAATCCCTTGCTCAGATTCATCTAAGCATTCTCTGTAAGACAGTTTACAGTTTTATTTATACTAATACAGATATTGATTTTGATTCTATTATTAATCAAAATCTTATAAACTAATTATATAATAAAAGTTTTTTTTTACAAACCAATTTTTGCAGACTAATTTTATTCTAAATTGCACATATTTATTTAGTTGTTACTTTATAAAAGCTATTTTCTTTAAAAAGAGAGAACAAAGAAAATTTTAACTTTTCTTTAGTTCTATCATATACATTTCTCCCACCTCCTACTAAGAAGTTTTATTCTAAAAGAAAACTATGATGCAGTATTTTTTATTTTTTTTTGTTTTTTAAAAAAAAATCTTTAGGCCACTTAAAATTTAACTTTTTTTTTAAAAAAAAAAAATTATGAAGCATGTGACACTGTTCAATAGTGGTAAAGTATATAACAATTAAAAGTTATGGTGTATGCATGTCTGCATATACATTTTAATAGGTATAAGAAAGAATGGTGATTATGTTTATGTAAGAGGTGTGTGTGTATTGATATCTAAATTTGAGAGCATGCATTGCTTAGGCAGTGACTAATTCTTTTACTATATTTAAACTATTAGTACAGGATTTATATTAAGTTTGTTGGTGTTTTTTTAATTTCTATATTGAAACATATGTTATATTTATTTTTTTATTTTTTATGCATACAATTGAAAATGTAATTTTTACAGTAGCATTAATTTTATAATAATAAAGGTAAAATATGTTCATAAAGTTAACATATAAAGTAAATAAAGTTGAGAAAATATAATCATTATTATAAAATTAAAAAACATTTTTGATATTATTAATTTCAAATTTATTAATAAATTCTACATTTTGATAAGTTGTAATTAATATAGGATTAATTTAAAATTAATTTAAAATTGTACTACCCAAAATTGTGATTATAATGGCATATTATACAATTTACCTTTTATATTTTTAGCAATTACTTTTTGCAAGGCAGTCAAGTCATGTATCATGTGATTTAATTTAATAATCTTATATTACAAATATTATATAATGAGAGTGCCAATAGTTCTTAACAAGCTTTTCAGAATATCCCTATTCTCAGACCAGTTTCTAGCTCTGGTTTTCATCAGTGAGGGGATCCTAGTGTCTCACTGATAAAAGCCAGTGCTAGAAACTGGTCTGAAAGGAATATGCCAAAAAACTTGTTAGGAGTTCATTGGTATGCTCATTATATAGCAATTACTTTTGTAAAAATCATAATGTTTCGATATTATTTTATTCTTCATCCAAAATATAAAGTGAAGATATTCATTTAAGATGGTTTGTCTTTATTAACAAAGTAAATATTAAAATATACAATAATGATTTCAAATATTTATTTAAAATGTTTATAATATATATATATATATATATATATATCATTGTAATATATATTAACCTCCGTGTTCTTCACTTATACACTTTATTAGATTTATAAATGCCCAGGTGCCAATTCTATACAAGATAGAATAAAATTTATAATTGTAAATTGCTTTTAAACTTATTTAAAAGATTCTTATATTGTAATTATTCTATGGCTTAGCTCAGTTGAGGTTATAGGATATGGTCTTCATATAGGATGCAAATGAGAGTAATAAAACATTTATTAATAACAATTCTGTAACACTAATTTAATCATATGCCACACATTTATTTAATTATAAAACTATTGCAAAATTATCAATTATCATATTTAATATAAGATAGATAATGATGAGGATCGGGTATCTTTTTATCCACATCACCACCTATTCTAAGCAAAGTAGAATATATTATTAGCACTGTAATATGGTGATTTATCATCTCCAGATAGATTAAATAAATTGACTTCTACTGGCAAATCTATATATTTTAGGGCTATGCTATGTTAACCATATATGTGTGTGTGTGTGGAAATGGAGAATCGAATGTAATCAAGCAATTCATATGGGCTAATAATTAAATAAAACATTTATTAAAAATAAAATAAAAGACAAAATAAATAATAATAATAAAAAATATTATTTTATGCACCTTTCTAACCAATTATATTTCTTCTACAGTAAAACCAAAATTGACTAATATTTAATATAAGAATCATATATTTTTGAATATGTGTGCTTTTATATTATCTTAAATATGATGTATTTTTAAAACATATTTTTTATTAGCTTATTTATAAAACTTGGATGATGCCATAAATCAATCATCTTTTATACATATTATAAAAATTTATACAACACTTATCTGTTATAATCAGTGTAAATCATCTAACATTAACTATACAAAATAAAGAAAGGCAGAGAAAAACAATAACCAAACACTTATACTTATACTTATATACGTGAGGGTTAAATAATATCTCCAAACTCAATCTAAATAATCTAATCATCCCTTGACCATTTCTACCTCCAACTTACATTCAATATACTTCCTATATAATGAACTTATAACAGACAAGGTTTTAATTCTTTATTTTTTTTTTAATAAACCTCATTAACAAAATTGAATCATAATAAATACAATTTTTTAAAATAATAATTTATAGCATCATGCGCACATCCGAATATCTATAATCACCTATAATATAATTTCTAGATCATACAAAATAATAGATTATCATATTATAATGATATGAAGTTACATTGTTTTTTTTTTTAAAAGAAAACAAAAAAAAAATTGGTTATACATCTGTTGTACTCAATAATGAAAATACTTATCAATATCTCATCATTACATGTTAAGCTTTTTTTTAAACAAAATTGAAAGTTGAAAGAAACATACATATCAATTTTAAAGACAACAGTAAATTATAACATAAAAAAATGTCTATCTGATTTTTAAAGCATAGTTTGTTAAGAATGACAGTAGTCTTTTTTTTTTATCCTAGAATTCCATTATAGGCATGATAAATGACATTTGCATGCATTGGAATTATTTTATTATATATGCGTGAATAGCAAAGTTATACAGTATAAAATTATCTTCTTGATATAAGATTAAATAGATAAACTTTTTCATTTTAAATTTTATTTTGTAGAATATTGATAGAAAATTCTTAAAATTGAAAATCAAGCGTTTAATTATAGCATCTAATAAGAAAATTTTAGGTAGCTTTATTTTAAACAATTTGCCATTTTAATATTATTTAGCTTTGGTAATACTTTAAAATAAATCATAATTATTTAGCTTACATATCATCCAGGCATTTTAAAGGTAGTGAATATGGACCATTGTTTGGCAGAAATTTGGAGGCTGATATCTCTTTGGGGGGTGTTTATCTCCTCATTTTTATATCATTCCAGTAGTATAATAACAAAAATTCTCCACAGGTATATTATTAGAATCCTTGTGATGTTTTTTTATATTTGTTCTAATACTCTTAGAAAGTTATTGATTCTTTTAAGTTGTTTTTTTTTTACATCTTCTTCCTTGGAACTTTTTTTTTTTACTTTCCTTCAAGTTTTAAACTCTATGTTTTTCTTTACTCATGCCCTCTGTGTTTTTTTTTATTACAATCAACTTTTGGAAATGTGCCAGAATTTTACTTATAAAATTTTAACAATACAATGTTTGAATGGAATAAACATAATAATAATAAAAAATATTAAATATTAAATATTAATTTATAAATGTTATTCACCAATATACAAATAATCTTTATCATTTTTAAATATAAGATTATGAACAATACATAATCAGTAAATAATAAATAAAATATAGGAAAGAAAATTCTAATTAATAATATATCTATTGTATCGTTTTCCATTTTACTAGACCACTATACGCCCCAAATGTATATTTGAGCGTGAGTTGATCAAGCTGTATCAAGAAAAAAAAAAGAAAGTTGTATTTCTATTCTTAACACAGCTATTTTTCCTGATCAACTCCAGCCTATTAATTGTTACGAAGTTGTGCTATTGACAAAAATCAACTTTAATTTTATTTCCTATGGGCGCCAGGATTCCTAAGAATCCGCTGAAATATGCCGCCAGCACCTCTCGCAAATTGTAAAACGAAGAAAAATAAAAAGATCCTTTTATAATATTTTTATTTTGTACGGTAATTCTACCGTAATGAGAATTAATGATTTTTTTTACGATTGTTAGCCCTGGCGTATTGAAACATATTGGCAAAGGTAACTTACACTTAAATCCTATTTCACTAAAATAAATCTAATAACAAAAATAATAACTTCTATTAATAACGCACAATAAAAAAAAATGTTGATAAAAATATAATCTCTTTTATTCTAACAAAATAAAACATTTCTAGGTTAAATATTGTTTAATATTTTGGAGAGAACACATTTAATCTAGGTGGAAAATATACAGAAAATATCAATATCATTTAAAATAAGCAAAAAGTTCTTGGTTAATTAAGAGTCTCTCATATAGAAATATAAAGTCACTATCGGGATTCTTTTTATAGCTATATTTTCACGAGTAGTTTTTAACTAGTTAACTTGGTCACAATCAGGATTATTATTCTTAACTTACCGGTAAGCTTTGTGAAGTCACGAATGTTGTAGCGAACTATGCATAGTTTTCTGTAATAATGAGCTCGGCCGTTCGGTTCTTGCTTGTTCTTGTGGTCCATTTCCCAGTTGGTCACGAAGGCTTTTCCTGGGGTACATCATTAGGTCTGATGTTTTCAGGAGCTCCGGTTCACTGCGACATTGCCGAATTCCTTCGGTGACGAGTGATCTTGGACATATTAAATGTTATCCAAGACCAACTAGCGAAATAAAACGAACAAGACGCTCCTTCAACTCGGATCCCTCCTTTTTATATCCAGTTTTAGGGCTTCTATGCATGCTCGTACCATGCCTTTCTAATCTTATACAGTTTTTTAAAATTTTAGGTACTAAAGTCTCTATTTTCTTATCAAGTTTTCGGCCATGTTTAATTAGCTAGAAATATTTTTCTTTTAGCTTATCTTTTTACTTGCTTTTGGAATTCTTTTTTGTTCTCTCCAATTACGTTATTACTAATTAAAAAAATATCGAAGAATAATTTAACTTTCATTGTACGCTCTTAACAAAATTTATACTAATCAAAAAAAATCGAAATTTACTTTTTTAGCTTTTACCAAATGCCAATATATTTGTAACATATATAAATAAATGTTACAATACCACCAGTGCTAGGAGATGAGAATAAAATAGGGGTTTACACTAATTTTATTCTTAAGTTTTTTCAAATTCATATATTTTTTTTTTGTGTGTGTAGTAGCGTGCTGATATGTTGTGTAGACTCATTCACAAGCGACGTTCGGCTTTAATGCCCACTTTTAGGTCTAACACGGCGGGAATGGAAAATATTTCAACATTCATCTGTGTCCTATCCGCTTTAGTGTACTATTACTAATAAAAAGCCCAAGTTATAAGCACAAACGAGCGTTGCTCATCGTTCTGAGTCTTACAGGCCCGTGGCAACTTGGTCCAACTTGATCCGCCTTCCCCTTTATTGGGATCTCTGCTAGAAATAGTCTGACGAGCATTTAAAGACGGTCTTATGTTCATATACTGCGGATAAGGACTCGGGGCTATGTTATTCCCCTCTTCAGTAACCGCCTACCCGGTCAAATACTTGTGACTTACGTCTACATCAGCCACGATCGTGTTTTTTAGACATATAAAAAAAATATACATATATATTTTCTTTTTCTGGAAGTCATATTAAAAAAATATCTTCTTTCATATTTTAATAATCTGGGTTTAATTAGTTAGTTTTTTTTCTTATAATTTTTTTCTTTTTTCAAAAAAATCATAATTTATTTTCCGGCTACAGACATTAAATACTCAATTTTATGCCGTTTTTAGATTTTCTCAGGTCGTGGTTTTTAAATCGAAGCCCCACGTTGGGCGCCATTGTATCGTTTTCCATTTTACTAGACCACTATACGCCCCAAATGTATATTTGAGCGTGAGTTGATCAAGCTGTATCAAGAAAAAAAAAAGAAAGTTGTATTTCTATTCTTAACACAGCTATTTTTCCTGATCAACTCCAGCCTATTAATTGTTACGAAGTTGTGCTATTGACAAAAATCAACTTTAATTTTATTTCCTATGGGCGCCAAGATTCCTAAGAATCTGCTGAAATATGCCGCCAGCACCTCTCGCAAATTGTAAAACGAAGAAAAATAAAAAGATCCTTTTATAATATTTTTATTTTGTACGGTAATTCTACCGTAATGAGAATTAATGATTTTTTTTACGATTGTTAGCCCTGGCATATTGAAACATATTGGCAAAGGTAACTTACACTTAAATCCTATTTCACTAAAATAAATCTAATAACAAAAATAATAACTTCTATTAATAACGCACAATAAAAAAAATGTTGATAAAAATATAATCTCTTTTATTCTAACAAAATAAAACATTTCTAGGTTAAATATTGTTTAATATTTTGGAGAGAACACATTTAATCTAGGTGGAAAATATACAGAAAATATCAATATCATTTAAAATAAGCAAAAAGTTCTTGGTTAATTAAGAGTCTCTCATATAGAAATATAAAGTCACTATCGGGATTCTTTTTATAGCTATATTTTCACGAGTAGTTTTTAACTAGTTAACTTGGTCACAATCAGGATTATTATTCTTAACTTACCGGTAAGCTTTGTGAATTCACGAATGTTGTAGCGAACTATGCATAGTTTTCTGTAATAATGAGCTCGGCCGTTCGGTTCTTGCTTGTTCTTGTGGTCCATTTCCCAGTTGGTCATGAAGGCTTTTCCTGGGGTACATCATTAGGTCTGATGTTTTCAGGAGCTCCGGTTCACTGCGACATTGCCGAATTCCTTCGGTGACGAGTGATCTTGGACATATTAAATGTTATCCAAGACCAACTAGCGAAATAAAACGAACAAGACGCTCCTTCAACCGGATCCCTCCTTTTTATATCCAGTTTTAGGGCTTCTGCGCATGCTCGTACCATGCCTTTCTAATCTTATACAGTTTTTTAAAATTTTAGGTACTAAAGTCTCTATTTTCTTATCAAGTTTTCGGCCATGTTTAATTAGCTAGAAATATTTTTCTTTTAGCTTATCTTTTTACTTGCTTTTGGAATTCTTTTTTGTTCTCTCCAATTACGTTATTACTAATTAAAAAAAAATATCGAAGAATAATTTAACTTTCATTGTACGCTCTTAACAAAATTTATACTAATCAAAAAAAATCGAAATTTACTTTTTTAGCTTTTACCAAATGCCAATATATTTGTAACATATATAAATAAATGTTACACTATATTTCTTCTCATTATGACATGTAAATTTTTCTACTATATACAAACATCCCTAATATTGTTCATCCTCCTCTTCTACTACCAAACACACATAATCCAAAACTCTACTAATCAGTACACCCAATTAAAGTTTTAATTTTTTTAAATCCTAATTTTAACTAGCAAATTACATCTCAATTCATTTTTCTCAGATAATTATCTTTAGCCATTGTTAGCACAAATGTGAACTTCCCACATTTCTTCCTGGTGCCAACCTGGAAGGTCACAATATATTGTAACGTTTATTTATATACGTTACAAATATATTGGCATTGGGTAAAAAAAAAACTAAAAGATAAAAGTGGATTTAAAATTTTGTTGAGTAATTTTTTTTTAAAAAAAAAAAACGTACAATGAGGGTTGAATTATTCTTCTTATTTTTTTTTATGTGATTAGTAATAACAGTAATTGGAGAGAACAAAAGAATTCCAAAAGCAAGTAAAAAAAGATAAGCTGAAAGTAGAAATACTCAAATTAATTAAAGATGGCCGAAAACTTGAAGAAAATAAAGACTTTATTACATAAAATTTATAAAGACTGGATAAGATTAAAAAGGCATGGTACTAGCATGCACAGAAGTCCTGAAAACTGGATATAAAAAGGAGGGATCCAGTTGAAGGAGCGTCTTTTTTGTTTTGTTTCTCTAGTTGGTCTTGGATAACATTGATATATCCAAGATCGCTCTTCGCTGAAGGAATTCAGCATGTCGCAGTGAACCGGAGCTTCTGAAGACATCAGACCTAATGATGTACACCAGGAAAAGCCTTCGTGACTGACTTGGGAAATGGACCACAAGATCAAGCAATAACCAAAAGGCCGAGCTCATTATAACCAAAAAACTATGCATAGTTATCTACTACTGAATTCATGAAACTTACCGGTAAGAATAATTATCCTGATTGTGACAAAGTTAACTATTTAAAACTACTCGTAAAAATATACGTATAAAAGAATCCCGATAGTGACTTTTAATTTTTCTATATGAGAAACTCTTATTTAACCAAGAACTTTTTGTTTATTTTAACTGATATTTATATTTTCTGGATATTTCCCACCTGAATTAAATGTGTTCTCTCCAAGGTATTAATTAGCTACTTAACATGAAGTATTTTAGTTTGTCAAAATTAAAAATATTTCTAATATCAATTCTCATTTGTGCGTTATTAATAATAGTTATTATTTTTTATTATTAAATTTATTTTTAGTGTAATAAGATTTAAACGTAAGTTACCTTTGCCAATATGTTTCAATACGCCCAGGACTAATAATCGTAAAAATCATGAATTCTCATTACGGTAGAATTACCGCCCCTTAAAAAAAAATATAATAAAAATCTTTTTATTTTTTTTTGTTTTACAACTTGTGAGAGGTGCTGGCGACATATTTCAGCGGATTCTTAGGAATTCTGGTGCCCATAGTAAATAAAGTTAAAAGTTGATTTTGTCAATAGCACAATTCGTAACAATTAATAGGCTGAAGTTGATCAGGAAAAATAGCTGTGTTTTTAGAATAGAAATACAACTTTCTTCTTTTTTGACATAGCTTGATCAACTCACGCGCAGTTTATATTAGTGTGTAAAGGCCTAGCAAAACGAAAAACGTTACAATGGCGCCCCACGTTGGGCGCCATTGTAACATTTTTCGTATTAGCTTAGGCCACTATTTACGCAGCAAATTTTTATTTGCACGTGAGTTGATCAAACTGTATCAAAGAAATAAGAAAGTTGTAGTTCTATTCTCAACACAGCTATTTTTCCTGATCAACTTCGGCCTATAATTATTACCGAGTACAATTGTGAGCCGAACCAGTTTTTAATTTCTACTTGAGGGCGCCAGAGTCGATAGACCCACTGAGACTGCGTCAAACATATTGTAGCCCGTAATGTAATAATTATACGATCTAAGTTAAATAACTAAAGGTAAAACTTAAATAGAATAGCATTAATTTTATACACGTACAATAAAAGTGAAGTTAATAATAAAGATTTATTCTAACTCGTCAAGCATTCAATATTTATGATTAAGACAAAATTATAATGTTGGAAAAGATTGTGCATATGAATTCAATAATTTGGTTCAAATATTGGAGTAATAATTATTTAGTCTTAATTTCCGTAGTAACAGTTTGGTTCATTTCTCAGTTCGCAAATCTTCTGATCCAAGAAAAATTTATGGGATAAAATTTCCATTCAACTCACTATTCATAAAGCTTTATGTAAAAAAAATTATGGCCATTTACTTATCGGTAAGTTGACATTAAGTAGGTCATCGATCTTCCCGACGTACAATTCAGTTAGTGGGTAGTCCGCAGTAGTTGTTTTTCTTTTAGTTTTATTTCCGAATCTCCGATCTAATTTAGGTAGCCAGATGACAATCTAGGTGACTTTTTACGAGAGAGTTCTACTCACTCATGGCGAGCGATTTCAGTTCGTATCTAAGTGGACACATTTTATTAAAAAAATACGAGGCACTTCAAATTGCTCAGCACTATTGGAACAATAAGAGAAAAAAGACCCCTTTTCAAATCTGTCGGCTCCTTTTATACTCCTAGATTCTTTTTAGAAGCTCTGCGCACGTTCTTTTTTTTTCTTTGTTCTACTTTATAAACTTCTACATTATTCTCCTTTTCTTATTACAAAGTCTGTTTTTCCGTTAAGAATTTCTGCCATTTTTAATTACTATCAAAAAGTTGTTTCTGATAGCAATCTTTCACCTTTTGAAATTTCCTTTCACTATTTGAATCAATGATTCAATATGCACTTTCCAACATTGAATTTATTTTAGTTAACTTATTTCCAAAAAAAAAAAAGAAAAATTAAACTTTCACTGTACGTTTTTTTTTTTTTAAAACATTATGTTACAAAAAAAAAATAAAGATCGTGTTCGCTCTCCTTTCTTTTTTTTTATAATAACTAATATTAAAAAGTAATTTGTACCGTATATATAAATAAATGGTACAATATATATATATATTAGTAAAAATATATGTACACATTTTATGCATGCAATATATTGTAATGGATAGCAGGCATTCTAATATCCATCACCAGAGGTTGCCATTAGATCTCTAGCCTAAAAATTTATAGTTTGCTAATAAGGATGCCAAGTATAAATGCCTAACACAGCTAGATGCTCATTTGGATATCCAAAATTGCCTCTAGATTGTAGAGAGCAGAGATTTTGGAAAATAGCAATTGGCAGAGCAGACAGCAGTAAACAAAGTGATGGAAAAATCTAACAACAAAACAATATTTATTAATAGTCTAATACAGCATAGTATACAGTTTAATTATAGGGTTTAAATACCACTGAGTTTAAATATGACAGAATTCAAATATGTCTAAGTTCAAAATAATAGTTCAAATATGTCCAAATTTGACTACAAGAATTTAAATAAATGCATTTGAATAGTAATGAACTCTTTTCATGTGAGATTATAGTGTATTTGATATATAGTAGTTTAAACATTACACTTCCCCAAAAATTTTACTTAAACTATTAAATCATCTTTGAAGTTTGATAATGACTCAATGTTTTATTCAGATGTATGCATGTATATATTTCACATTTGCATTAAACAAACAATCAATAATGTTCATGCATGAAGGCCATTACAAAAATTAATACCAATACACTAGGCGTTTGCTCCAGCTACTAAAAATATAAAAGAACACTAAATAGGCCTCTTAATCACCCATATTATAAAGCAAAAATATATATAATCATGGAGAGAAAGGTCTCTACTTGACACAAACAATCATCTGTGGGTACCTCAAACAGGAATAATAATATAGATCATGGAAAGGCAAAACATATAATAACAAATTCACATAGTGGATTAATATCCAGGATTTTTATATAAAATGCACACACATATGTATATCAATTCTGTTAATTTCAGATATGTATGATATAAACAGACTAAACAAGCAAAACTGCCATTAAATTTAGTCAGCTTATCAAACAATTTATATTGTTATATGCACCTTGAATCAAGAAGACATGTATATTAATGATTTTGGAAAATCTTGAGAGGCATTATATTAATATAAATTACAACAAATATAAGACAAAATCTTCTATCTCTTTTTAAAATTTTCCTTTTTTTTCTGTTGAAAATGTTTCATTAAAAGCAACATGGATCTTAATTAAACAATTGCAGAAGTGATTTTCTTTTTAAAAAAACTTTTTACAAAGTAAAAAAGGGAAAAAAAAATTAAATTTTAAAAGCAAATTAGTTTCTGTTATCTAAACTAAAGCTACAATGCTACATCAGATACACTAAATGGAATAAAGTGTTATAACATAAAAACATTAAGAAAATATGTTTGTTTTTTTTCCATATGTCATAGTATTGGCCGGGACGCGAACCCACAACCGTCTGCAATCAACTACTTGCTTGCAAGGCAGTTGCAATGACTTCTCGGCTAACAACATTTGACAAGAAAAATGGTTTTGGAAACAGATAAATGCATACATATAAAATTACATCATTTAAATTATTTCACTGACATTTTAGTAATGTTTTATAAAATAGTTCATAAATAAAAATTTACTTTAAATCCAAGGATAAAGCTGATGAAAAGATATTTCCTTGAAAAGTTGAAATTTGCACGGATTTACTTATATGTGCAAATGGAGCTCTATAGTATTATTTAATCTTGTAGAGAGAGTTTGTCGTGAAATTTTTCTTTAACATTGAGAAATGCATTTGCTGAACTGCAGATTGAAGACAGTAATTCACATTATTGGCTCAAAGTAAGCAAATGGACATTCAATGGCTATAGACTACATATTAAAGTACTGAAGTTAATTTCCTGGTGCTATAGCTGTTCATGGTTATTAGTATAATTACTAGTAAAGTTTCAGGATACATAGTGCTAAGCAGGCAAAGCTAACAATCACAAGACAAAGTAGGCTTGATGACAGAAGCAGAATGAAATCTAGAATTCTGAGCTGGTTTTTTTTTATATCACTTTTTTTTCTAATTAAAAATCCCAATCATTTAACAAATTTTTAATTAACAATTACTAATTTACAAAAGATTTTTTTAATTAACAAAGCCATTGATTATTTGTTTATATTTTTTAAAATTCGATAAGCCAATACTTATCTTTATTCATTCAGTTTATCAAAAATTTCTTAATTAATTAATTAATTAATTAAACCTGTAATTATTTTCGTTCAATTGGTTCACAATTTTTTTTTAAAATAAATTAGTATATTTACAGGTAACTCGTAAAACACTAATTGAAATCCAACATTTTCAAAATCAGAATCAAGGCTCGGGAAGTCAGCGCAACCGCCTTGCAGCAAGCAGTTGGTTGCAGACGGTTGTTGCGGGTTCGCCTCATGGCTGATGTAATGACATATGGAAAAAAAAAGAATTGATTTTCTAAGAGTTTGAAAGAAGTTTTGATTATTATTATATGTTGTTACTATAATACAAATTTTAAACAGATTTATTTGAAATAATTGTAGGTACACCCAGTTTCTTTTTTTTACACATTAAAATTAAATTGACTAAACTTAATGATGTACGCATGATGTACGCGTATACAATATAAACGTATATATAAAACTTGACGAGCTGAAATTGAATTTGCTCTTTGCCAATAACAAAATGTTTAAAATAAGTTAGATCTTGAAAAAGAAAAATTACTATTTCTCGCTATATATAAATATACTGAGGTGAGAGTGTGTTTTATGTAATATAACAGGATATACAATTTAAGAAGAAAAAAAAGATTGTTTAACATCACATATATATATTCATATGCATAAATATAAATATAGAAACATTTTCCCCCTCCAAATTATTGATAATCACAATTTAATTTTTATAATAAAAAATACTTTATTTTCTGAAGAATAAATTTGGAATAATTTATCAAGATAATTCTAATCAATATAACTTAATGTTAAAAACGTAATTTTTGATATTGTATTTAATCTGAAGTAACTTATTAATTCCTTTTAAAATGTTCATACTCGAATTCCTCTTGATTTCTTTTTTTCTATATAAAAAAGTTTTTTTTAAAAAAGTTAGCTTTTACAAAAATTCATAAAAAAAAATAAAAAAACTATACCATTTACTGCTAGTTTGAAAAGACCATTTTAAATAAAAATGAATTACTTTGAAGAGAGTATATGATATGTATGTTAGTACTTATAATTTTTTTGCTATGTTTACTTAAAAGACAAATTCATTTCATTTAGATTTTTAAATATAAGTGTAATTCTGTTAGGGATGACAAACAATTAAAGCATTTTATCTTATTCACAAGTTCTAGACATGTATTTAACAAAGCTCACATCTAATAGACTATAGACCATGAGTTTTTCATCTGGAAAGATTTGAGATTTCTAGTCTATAAGAATATGTGAGAATATAAATAGAGTTATTTCAAAGATGCGGCTATCTATATCATTAGCAAGGATGATTTAATGCTATCTCTTGTTATCATAGCAGGGTGGCATACTCAATATATTTAAAATGAAATTAAGATGCTGGTCAAGATTCTGCACCATAGTGACAGCACACCCTCTCTTTTATTGTATTTCAAACTATTGTCATAAGTCATATGCCTCCATTTTTGAAGCACAAGTTATGCATAAAACTTCAAGATAAAATTATTTTCTAATTGATCCTCATTTTAAAAGGAAGATCCACCAACATGCAGTCATGCATGCTATATTTATTATATAGTTTGAAATATAATTAAGTTATCTTTAAAATCATTCATATATAACATAATAGAATTTATAAACTACAATTCCTGGATTTGTGAATTCTTCTATTTTTATTCAGCCTAGTCTGTACATACCTTTTACATGTGTTATATTCTGGCTGGCTGTCTATCTATCTATCTATCTATCTATCTATCTATCTATCTATCTATCTATCTATCTATCTATCTATCTATCTATCTATCTATCTATCTATCTATCTATCTATCTATCTATCTATCTATCTATCCATCCATCCATCCATCCATCCATCCATCCATCTATCTATCTATCTATCTATCTATCTATCTATCTATCTATCTATCTATCTATCCATCCATCCATCCATCTATCTATCTATCTATCTATCTATCTATCTATCTATCTATCTATCTATCTATCTATCTATCTATCTATCCTATCCATATATCTATCTACCTGTCTGTCCATCTATATCTATCTATCTATCTATCTATCTATCTATCTATCTATCTATCTATCTATCTATCTATCTATCTATCTATCTATCTATCTATCTATCTATCTATCTATCTATCTATCTATCTATCTATCTATCTATCTATCTCCTTTTTAGATGCATCAGTCTGTCAGTTTACTCTGATTTTTGTGCTGAAACACACATTCAAGATTTCCATCAAAAACGTCTATTAAAAATATTGTATTATATATATAAAATGATAAGTGAAATGGAAATAGTATTAAATGGTATGTTTTACTTAAAAAACCTTTATGTAAATTGTTAATATGAAACTAAAATGTCCTTCCTTATAAAATAAAACAAAATGTTGTTAAAAATCTGGCAGAAAATATCATCTATAGTAAAAAAATAAAATATTCTGAAAAAGTATTAACAATTATTTAACAATAAACTTACTCTGGCACAATTAAGTATATGTTAAAGGAAAAAAAGTTGTATTTTATAAAATAGTTACAGTGAAAAATAGAAACTTTGAATTTCTCCTCATAGACAAGCAATGCTTTACTATGAACATTGTGGGCAATTCTTTTATAAGATTCTAATATATACGATTTTAGATTTAAGTGTGCATAATAAAGCTGATAAGCAGGAATACAGCCTCTGTAGTAAAAGCTATTAATAAATATTTATTTAGCAGTATTAAGGGAATAAAATGTAGTGCATGCATGATAAATATATGGTAAATAAATATAAAAAAGAATAAAATCATAATCAGCATTTTATTTATTTATTTAATTATTTTTTGTCTTTGGAAAAATAGAATGATGGAATTTAGTCAATGGTGAAGGCATAGCAGGAGGAGCCCCCTAATGTATATGATAATTGTTAAAAATATACAGTTCACTTACAAATCATGTATATCATAAATATCCAAAATGTACAGCTCACCCTCAAATCATGTATATCATAAATATCCAAAATGTACAGCTCACCCTGAAATCATGTATATCATAAATGTCAAAAATGTACAGCTCACCCACAAATCATGTATATCATAAATGTCCAAAATGTATAGCTCACCCACAAATCATGTATATCATAAATGTTCAAAATGTATAGCTCACCCACAAATCATGTATATCATAAATGTCCAAAATGTATAGCTCACCCACAAATCATGTATATCATAAATGTCCAAAATGTATAGCTCACCCACAAATCATGTATATCATAAATGTCCAAAACATATAGCTCACCCACAAATGATGTATATCATAAATGTCCAAAATGTACAAGCTCACCCACAAATCATGTATATCATAAATGTCCAAAATGTACAAGCTCACCTACAAATCATGTATATCATAAATGTCCAAAATTTATACATAATCATGTGTTCAAAATGAATAGCTCACCCACAAATCATGTATATCATAAATGTCCAAAATGTACACCTCATCCTCAAATCATGTATATCATAAATGCCCAAAATGTACAGTTCACCCACAAATCATGTATATCATAAATGTTCAAAATGTACAGCTCACCCACAAATCATGTATATCGTAAATGTCCAAAATGTACAGCTCACCCACAAATCATGTATTTCATAAATGTCCAAAGTGTACAAGCTCACCCACAAATCATGTATATCATAAATGTTCAAAATGTACAGCTCACCCACGAATCATGTATATCATAAATGTCCAAAATGTACAGCTCATCCTCAAATCATGTATATCATAAATGCCCAAAATGTACAGTTCACCCACAAATCATGTATATCATAAATGTCCAAAATGGACAAGCTCACCCACAAATCATGTATATCATAAATATCCAAAATGTACAAGCTCACCCACAAATCATGTATATCATAAATATCCAAAATGTACAGCTCACCCATAAATCATGTATATCATAAATGTTCAAAATGTACAGCTCACCCACAAATCATGTATATCATAAATGTCCAAAATGTACAAGCTCACCCACAAATCACGTATATCATAAATGTCCAAAATGTAGAGCTCACCCACAAATCATGTATATCATAAATGTTCAAAATGTACAGCTCACCCACGAATCATGTATATCATAAATGTCCAAAATGTACAGCTCATCCTCAAATCATGTATATCATAAATGTCCAAAATGTACAGTTCACCCACAAATCATGTATATCATAAATGTCCAAAATGTACAAGCTCACCCACAAATCATGTATATCATAAATGTCCAAAATGTACAAGCTCACCCACAAATCATGTATATCATAAATGTCCAAAATGTACAAGCTCACCCACAAATCATGTATATCATAAATGTCCAAAATAGCTCACCCACAAATCATGTATATCATAAATGTCCAAAATGTACAAGCTCACCCACAAATCATGTATATCATAAATGTCCAAAATAGCTCACCCACAAATCATGTATATCTTAAATGAAAACATATGCATTATATGCAAACTTTGAATTTGTCACTTTGTAATTTTTTTTATTCTTTTATTTATTAGATAACTTTATTAAATAATTTGTCTGAAGTTTTGTAATGATGGTATATTATAAGATGTGGAGAATAATACTACTCGAAACGTTCTGTAATTACTAACCTGTATTGTCTATTTGTGTGTTATTACTAACAAGTTATTTGTATTTGAAAAGTTTAAATAAAGTTTAAAATTTTCTATATATTCAACATTCACTTATATATGATGGAAATAGTCCAACATATCACATTTTATGTTCGTTTTGTGTTTTATTTCAAAAATGATAAACGAATGTTTACAACATTTTAAACAATATTTGAATTGAATTACAAATTATTATTGATAAAATAATACTAAAAATCAAATTATTTTAGAAAAATAGTTAAGATATTACCAAGAATTATTTATTTATTGCTACATATTTATCATAACGTTAAAGTGAAAAAAAAATTATTACGTCAGCAATCTTTTTGGTTGGTCAAATAGCGGTTACTTTTATTTCACCGCAATTGAATATTTTTTAAATTATAAATCAAATTTTATTTTTGAAAAGACTTTTGTTTACTTTCATAATCTGACAAATTAGTAATATACTTTTTATAAACCAAACTAACGTATTTATATTATTAAAAGTGAATCTATTTTAACAATTGATTTTGTTAAAGTTGTGAGTTGGCCAATTAAAAGCTTTGATTTTTAACTCATTCGGCCAATTATATAATCATCGTTGAAAGGGTTAAACTTGGTTGGAGTGCTTTTGGTAGAAATAACTTGATACTAAAAGAAAATATGCCTATGTGTTCGAAAAGAAAGGTTTTTAATAAATGTGTTTTGTCAGTTCTTACTTATGGATCTGAGACTTGGACACTTAATACAGAGACTTCAGACCACTCAAAGAAATATGGAGAGATGCATGTTGGGAGTAACAAGAAGGGATCGAAAATGCAATGTATGGGTAAGAGAACAAACAGGTGTTACTGACCTCATTGAAAAAATTAAAAGACTAAAGTGGAGTTGGGCTGGACATATTGTTAGAAGAGATGATAACAGATGGACAATTGAAATTTTAAACTGGATTCCAAGAGATTGTAAAAGACTCAGAAAGAGACCACATGTGAGATGGATGGATGAAATAAGAAAGTGTGCAGGGGTGATGTGGAGAAGAGAAGCTAAAGATAGGAAAAGATGGATTGAACTTGGAGAGTCCTTCATCCTGCAGTGGATTGATAATGGTTGATGATGATGATGATATATATATTTCATGCTAAGCCATCAATCATTATTAGTTGGTCCAGATTACCATCTCTATGCAATAATTTTTTTAAATTGTAAAGTTTGAATTTTTTTTACTTTAATAATTTAAATATAATAACCAGAACTTATATTTAGAGAATCATGGGTAAACGAGCCCTAATTAGTGAGTAATTAAAATATTATGATTATGATTATACATTCATTTTATTTGACTTGTAAGACATGCACAAGAGCTACCATTTTTTATTATTTTATAGTATTTAAATTGTATTGATATGAATTAGGGATTACAACCAGGACCAATAAATACGTTTTTTTTTTTATTTAATCTACTTCAATATTTTTCTCACATTATATATTTTAAACTTTGATTTGATTTTAGTAGAGTCTCTATTTCTTGGATATTTTGCACTGTTATTTTGTCAATTAAATTTATAAGACTCATCAGAGAGTTTTCCCTTATATTTAATTTAGGTTGATACCTTAATTTGGATGCATAATAGTGTCACCCCCACCCACACACATACATATATATATATATATATATATGTATGTGTGTGGGTGGGGGTATTTTCTGGTAATTCTCTATAGAATTATTCATATGATACAAAGGTAATGACAACTTTTAAAGAGTACATGATTCATTTTATAGATTTTATCATGATATCTAGGTTATTGATGACCAATACACTCAAATGAGCATTGGAAATGAGAACATTTTGGATGTAGAATTATTTTTATAATTATATGTAGCACTTGTATATAACATATGTGCATACAATTGAAATATTGATTGCTTTTATAATATGCCCTCCTAAGTTTGATCTTCACTAGATGATTATTGGCTTAAGACTTATGTCCCTTTTAAATCCAATCCCAAAGGATAACTGTGACTCCTGAGTAGGGATGATTATTGCAGGTGGTATATTAAAAAAATGATGTTTTTATTTAAACAACAGTAAATGTGATATATTTTCTGTTGACTCCTCATTTTCTGTGTTCAGTAAAGTAGGAATGTTTTGATGATGATGATTTCTATTACCCCTGTAGTTAGTTCATTTACTTTATACTATTATGAATGACCCAACCAATATGTGGCATGAATATGTGATCATCTTTTTTTCATACAGTTATAATATACACATATATTGGTGCAAGTATATTTGAATGCATGTGTGCATAAATTAACCCAATTTTTTTACTGTTTAGCTTAATTATTTCATTCTTGAATTAAGTTTCTTAGCACTAAAATGTAATTTATGATATGACTTTACTTAGAAATATTTTTGTTAGAAAATTATTAATATCAATGTTATCCACAAGCATCCGTTGTGATACACATAATTTTCTTTTTGCTTACATATACAATTTTAATTGAGTTACTTATAATTAATAATTATAAAAATAAATTATATTTTGACAAATGTTTGAAAATATTTTGTGGCGTCTAGCATACATAATGTAATCTTTTTTAAAATGTTATAATAACTAATCATTTGATCTTTAATTAAAAAAAACTTTAATAACATAAACTTTGTGTTACAATTTTTTTTTCATGACTACCATAAAGATGTCTTTTAAAAAAACATGCAACTAATCTACCACTCCCAGGTTTTTTAATAATTCCAACCTTAACAAAGTCTCTCTTTAATTAGTTTAACCTAGGTTTTTATGCAAATATTCGAGCATGCACTTTCATTCTATATGCAAGGGGGTGCGCTAGATGCAGCTTTATGCATAATAACTCTTAGAGACACCCTAACCTAATCTGGAATAAATTAAAAACAATCAAAGCAAGAGATAGGAAAATAACACTGACATTTCAAGCCATTTGGTTCCTTTTGAGACAACACGTGAGGTCTCACTTTAGTATCCTATTTCTGAGTGACAGAAGAGAAGAAAAAATTAGAATGGTTATAATTTTTTTCCTGTTGTGTTTTTTTATTCCCCTTTGTAAATGAATTGTAAATATTACTGTAGACAACATATGTAACCTTTTGCTTTTTTGTAACCAACGCATATTTTTATTGTAATGTAAATAACCTGTGCTATACATGTACAATATTGTGATATATGTAAAATATCTATGTGCTTAATTAGAATATAACCTTTGTTTTTGAAAGATTAATGAAGTGATTTGATAACTAAAAGTGAGAAACGAAATGGTTCTATTTCTATTAAATATCTTTTATAAAAAATATTTCATCACACATATGTAAATATAATTGTGTATTTGATCAGAATTTACTATTATAAGAATATTTTCACCTTTATTTTTAATTAAATATAACTGACTTTATTTACTATAATTAAATATAACTGACTTTATTTACTAGAACTATCTTATCTAAAAATGTCCTGACATCTATTTAATATGTTGTCGAAAGCATAATGAAAATGTCAAAAAGTATTAATATATCGTTTAAATATTGTTTTATGTTTTTTTTTTTTATTTGCCCTTTGATAATGACTAGATTTTATTAATAATACTTTTAAAGCTTTTTAAAAGTTAAGGTAAGAGTTGGTTTTATGAGATGTTGACATTTAAAACTTTCATTCTTCTTGTCAATTCCTAATAGAAAAAAAATGATTGAAATAGACAAACACTTCTTGATATGACTGGAATAGGTCAAATTTGTAGTGAAAAATGGATTAAAAAATAGATAAATATTTTTTCTGTACAAAAAAAAAGAATTAAAAAAATATACAAAATTAGTTTTTTTTATTATATACCTTAGTAGTATATATATATTGAAAATAAGAATTACTGATTTAAAAGCCAAAATTAATTATTAACACTTACGTCTAGAATTCTTATTTATAGTAATAATAATATACATATAAATTAAACAACACTTTTATGTAAATAGCTGATGAAAAATTAGAAAAAAAAAACAAGTAATCTGCCTCTCAGTAAACATAAAAACATTATTTTTTTTAAATTTTTTTTTTCACATATCAGAATATCAGAGATCTTAACAATCTATACTTGTTATATAATAGTTGGAAACTGCAGGAATATTGTCGTTTTATAAAAGCATTTGAGGCTCAAATTAATCATAAAAATCAAAAAAGTTTCAAGTGGTTTTACTAAATGACAATATTCCTGCAATTTCCAATTGTTTTTATAACAAGTGTAAATTCCTAAAATCTCTATTTTCCAAGAATAGCAAATTAACAGACAGATTATTTTGTTATTTTTTTCTACATTTTAGTCAGCTATTTACATAAACGGATTATTTTTTTAAAAAATAAATTATTTATTATTTTTTTACTTTTTAGTTTTACCTACAGATTATTGTAAAAAATGGTTAAAAATAGGAAAAAAATCTGGCAAAAAGTTTAATTTAATAATAAGTTGGGAAAATAAAAAATACCCTCCTAACAAACAAATTCTAAATTTAAATATCACATGATTGTCTACTTTATAAGAATATTTATGTATTGGATTTTTAATTAATTTAAGTAATTAAGTGTTAAAAATCATTATTAACAAAATTTTATTCCACAAATGTAATGTTTCTAACAGATATGTGTATATTTACTTTAATTAATTAAATTAATTAAGTATGAGTTAAATCAATATTAACAAAATTTTATTCTACAAATGTAATATTTCCATTGATTCAGTTGTTAAAGAGTTTTCTTGGTAAATGTATGTGAGTTCGATTTTTAACTGGGAATGGATTTTTTTTTCATTGCTAAAAATTCAAACATGTGGACATATAGACATACAGATAGAAATTTACACAGATAGGGAAAGTTAACATAAAAGCATCATTGTGATAGATTAAAAAATATCAAGAGCAAAAAGAGAAAATTTGAAAGTAATGTCCATAATAGAATTTTAAATGTTAAATGGATTAGTATGTTACTGAAGATAAGTAAATATATGAATGATCAACAAACCAATTAGTTACAAATAAAATATAAAAAATAATATGGAAATCCTTTAGTAATATTTTAAAAATATCAAACTCTTGTTTATCTTGAATGAAAAACATTCAGCAAAAAATTAATAATAATTGTTATAAAATCATTTGGTAAAGATAATAAGAAACAAACATGAAAGTTAAAAGAAAAGAGGCAAATCCCTTCTTTACTTCAACCTACTTTCTATATGAATAAATGAAGCTGAAGTGGTTAGAACTGAGAGCATGAAGCTATTCAATACTTCACTGATTAAGTCCACAATTCCTATTACACCTTAGTACTTGTGAAATCTTCCAATTTACAATGAGCTAACGGAAAGATCTTATAGTTAGAAATCTATATTATGATAATTTAAAGTTGTAATTATGTGCGTTTAAATAAATTTATAATTACAACTTTAAATTATTGTAATATAGATTTCTAACTATAAAAACTTTCCATTGACTTGTTTAAATTGAAAGATTTCAGGAGTACTAATGTGTAATAGAAATTGTGGGTTTAATCAGTGAAGATCTAATTGCATCAGCTTCACCTATTTATGAAGAAAGTAGGCTGAAGTAAAGAAGGGTTCCCCTCTTTTCTTGCAATGTGTAAGCTTGTGGTTAAGAGCTGTAGAGGTCCCTACCTTCGCATTTTCAACTGCACATGCTTTAAGTTTATTGCCTTAGTAAAATATTACATATGTAATCAATGTGCATTAAATAAATTTCTAACTATAAGGTCTTTCCATTGACTCATTGTAGATCAAAAGATTTCACGAGTACTAATGTGTAATAGGAATTGTGGACTTAATCAGTGAAGTATTGAATAGTTTCACACTCTCAGATCTAACCGCTTCAGCTTCACCTATTTATCTAGAAAGTACAAAGTTAAAAGAAGTTTATAGAAATAGATGAAATACATACGGGAATAGAATAGAAGAAAATGCATTTTTTTTCTACTCAATACATACTTTAAGACCCAATAAAATATATATTGTGTCAACAGCTGTTTCATGGGGTATGACTTAATAAAATATTAACTAACCTTAGTCTGCGTTAATAATGAAGACATGGTATGGAGATCAGGAAAAGTAAAAATATGTAGTAATAATAAATATATAAAAATATTTAAAAAATACTTTAATTTAATGATGCTAAATACAGAATGTACTAAATGGCAATGAGGGTGTTCATACAAACTATAGAAAAACTTATTTTTATAAATTAAATACAGCTTAGCACTTTTGAGAACTTATGGCAATTTCATAATTATAGCAAGATTGAAATAGAATAATAATAGAGAAATGAGTGTAATTGTATATCTTTGGAGAAATTAAATTCAATATTAAATATTTAAATTATAGATTTTTAAAAAGGAAAATAATGCAATTTTGCATGACTTCTGTCGTACATACCTACCTTAATCAAAACCTTTAATAAAACATTCTCTTCAATGTATCACCTTATTTTCCACACCTTCTTTGATTAATAGACTACTGAACAACTCTGAAGATATGCTTGAATCTGAACTTATCCCTAGCACCAATTACAAATTTTAATACCATCAAACTGGATTTCAATCAATCTATTATGGGTAATCCTGTGCATCCATGTCTATGTCTTTCCAGCATCAATACTTATAGAAAAGAACATCGGACAAGTCAGAACATAGTGCTATATCTTTGAGTGCCAAAAGGCAACAGGACATCAATTTATTCACTCCTATGTGACCATTCAATACATTGAAAAAAATGATTCAAGGATATAGCCAATACTATGAATGCTATCATTTTAAAAACTCATCTTTCCCTCTTTCCAAAAAAATGTTTGCTATAATTTAAATATTAATATTGAATTTAAATAAATTTAAATCCTTCAAATATATATAATAACACTTATGTCTCTATTATTATTCTATTTCATCTTGCTATGAATGTGAAAATGCCATAAGTTCTCAAAAGCTAGACGCTGTATTTAATTTATAGAAATAATAAACTTCTCCATTTATTGCTTATAAGTGCACTTATTACATTTTTTATTTAATTTGAGGAGAAATCACCTAAAAATCAAAAATTAATTAGTTCAGTATATTTAACTTGAAATAAAACCAGAGATATTCATAACTTAATTAATTTAATCACTGGAATTAATTAATTTAAGAATGCTCTCTATCTCTATTTCAATTTAAACATACAAGCCAAATTGTCTTCAAGAAAAAAATATTTTTAGTTTTTTAGTGTCTTATTCCTCAAATTAAATAAAAGCATTTTTAATAAAAATATTTATATATATATATTATAACGGTATGCCTATCCTTAAGCCTACATATTAAAATTTTAAAAAAAATATTTATATTTGTTATCTGTTTTCCTTTACATAAAGTAATTAATTCATTAATTGATTATCTATATTTTGTTCACATCTATGTTAATTAAATGATATATAATAATTTTCACAATGTTTATTTTCAAAACATTCCAAACTATAAAGACATGTTTTTAAAAGAAAAGCTTATTATAATTTAGACTTTAATTAATAAAGGTTGAATGATAATAGATGTGTATGTGATTTTATGTAAGATTATTAATAACTGAAATACAGGCTGGATGTTTGAAGAGTTGGAGTGTGGAGTGGATTGAAGCCTGTCCATTAAAGTATGAAGACTGGATATCTTAATATATATCTGAGCACTTATTGCATATATGTGTAGAGATGGATAATCTGGACCAACTGGTGATTGCTGGTTTAGCATGAAATACATATATTGGTGATTATTTATCTTTTCGACGTATATGTGTTCAAGTGTATCAGTGTTATGAGATAGAGGGGAGAGTGGTTGATCATGTGAAAGTCTGTGCACATATACTCTATATATTACATATATTGTTACAGGTATATAATAAGCCTGTATTTCACTTATTACATAGTAGAGATGCCTTCCCATCCCTGGTATATGCATTAAATGGATTATGTCCTGTACATGAGGGGTCGGATTGACTTTAGGTCAACATGGATGTGACAAAAATCTCGGCCTCAGGGTGGCCTTTGAGCATTTCATCATAAGATTTTTAATTGGATGGATAGTTGAAGAGTTGGGAGTGTGGAGTGGATTGAAGCCTGTCCATTAAAGTAAGAAGATTGGCTATCTTAATATATATCTGAGCACTTATTGCATATATGTGTAGAGATGATAATTTGGACCAACTGATGATTGCTGGTTTAGCATGAAATACATATATTGGTGATTATTTATCTTTTCAACATATATGTGTTCAAGTGTATCAGTGATATGAGATATAGTGGTGAGTGGTGGGTTGTGTGAAACTCTGTGCTCATATACCCTATATAACACATGTAAGATTATTAAGTAAAAACCTAAATAGCAAAAGCTTATTATATTTATTTTACTATTTGTAGCAGCTCTATGATTGAATGTCATAAGTTGATCAAAGCTGTTTAAACTATTAATCTCATATTTTATTAATATATTGTTTATTAGCAATGTAAATAAAATTGAATATTTGTTTACTTAATCAATTTGTATTATATACCTTATTTATTCACCCATATCTCAGCAATTCACAATGGCATTATTATAACATAACATTTTAAGTACCTAAGTTTGGAATTAACTATAGATAGTGAAATACATCTTATGAAAAAAGATGGTCAAGCATTGGTGGCCTAGCAGTTAGCATAGCTGCCTTCCAAGCAGCTGGCCTGGGTTCATTTCTTGGTCAATGATTTAACATATAAAAAAAATGTTTTATGTGAATTTGATGTATTGGAATTTGTTCATAATATATATTACAGAATTCCTAATATAAATAAAAATAATAATTTATTTTATATTAAAAAATATAATCATAATGTTTATAAAAATTCTGCTATGATATATATTTTTGAATGATGATATATTTAATTTGAATTGTTATGATTTTTTAAAACAATGTAAATTAATTCTTGGTTTGTAAAAGCTGTACAATAATTGGATTGTTACTAGTTTGTTGTTACATGCTTAATAAATTGGATTGAATTATTATTATCATCAACAACATCATCATCATC
The DNA here is from genome assembly GCA_028023455.1 of Epiperipatus broadwayi. Classification (NCBI taxonomy): domain Eukaryota; kingdom Metazoa; phylum Onychophora; class Udeonychophora; order Euonychophora; family Peripatidae; genus Epiperipatus; species Epiperipatus broadwayi. Next base: position 10,374,803 of record JAQFVV010006221.1, on the reverse strand, counting down.
ATCATTATTATTATTATTACTATTCAACAATAATCTTCATTAATTCATTAGGTTACATGGCATTACATAACATTGATTGCAAGGGTTACAGGTGCAAATCTAGTGTCTTATTAAAAGTTAGTTACAGTCAGTAAATTAATTTTGATTGTTGTTCTTTTAATTGTTATTCCTGTAGTATACTAGGGTGGCAAACTTAATTCAGAGCATAATTCTACATATTGACAGCCAGTAGAATGCAATAGATGGGGAGCAAATTCTGTAGCCCAATGGTGGATGAAGTTGAAAACAGTTAGGAAAGGTGAGTTTTATTGACAGTTAATGGATGGTACCATTAAATTTTATTCAATGAGGTTATTATTGGATTATGACCTTTTATAGATTGGATGGTTGTTTTAGCAGTGACCAGGTGGTGGAAAAAATATTTGGGGGTGCAGATGTGTTGTCCTGAGACTTGATTTGTTGAAGCTTATTAATGAATGTAGCTGAATGTCTTCTGGTGTTATTGCCAATCGTGAAGATGCAGTGAGTGCACCAGAGTGCATACAGGGTGAAAGTTGTTGCATGTGCTGTGGTGGGTGTATCCTCTGATAGGATTGAATTAGCTGTTGTATAGATGCAACTGGTAGCCTGTATATATTTAGCATGAGAGTCTTAGTGTGGTTGAGGACTTGACACTACTGAAAGAGATGTTGTTGAGTTTCTTCTGCCAGATTATATAAGATGTTGAATGGATTTATATTTCTATATAGACAGTGATACTAGAGAAAATACAATGTTGGCAATGCATGTAGGTTAACTAGCAAATTGGAAAAATTTAATCTCCAGGGATCATCTTTTGAAGGAGTGGACTAGCTGGCAGTTATTGATACCAAACATGAAAGAAGGATAATCTTTGTTGGGCTGAGGATATAGTATAGTATATGTTTGTCAGTTTATGTATTTATTAGTTATGGGGAATGTTGATTGGTTGGATGGTGATAGGATTGATTAGTTAAGTGTGATTAAAAATGTAGCAAATATAGGGAGAGATCTATCAGTAAGGATCACTTGTATCAGTGATTGTAGAACTGGGAACTTTTTAACAATTGATATAATTGAAATTTATGACTTTTTGGTTATAGATCACTCGGATACTTTGGAGGCTCAGACCGATATTAATGGGTTGGCAACTAAGTATCTTAGCTAAGATTAAAACTGTATTTCTGCCCCATATAGCTTATTGCAGAGGGAAGAGATGGCAGCATTAAACGATTTTGAAAATTTAACAATAAGCAATTAATATGTAACCTTACTCATTATGAGTACATTAAATAGGTGAATTTTAGTATAAAGGGAGAGATAAGCTTTGGAGAGGGAGTTGGTAAACTGTGTGGCATTTACTTTAAGCTTGTTTTGTAAGATGTTCATCATAAGTGATACCATGTAAAATGGGAAACCTAAGAAAGAGCATGCCTTTCTCTGGAATATTTGAGTGTATGGTTCATTGATTCTGTTGTTTTACTCATTTAAACCTAAGTTTATACGTGGCAGTATATTGATTGAAAATGCTTTGCAATATGGTAAGATGCTTATGAGATGGCAGGAAGACAGTGACATTATCCATGTATCCTATGCATGGAATGTATGGGTGAATATGTATAATTTGAATGTCTGAAAATTTCTGTTGTATGTGCTTTAATAGGGGATTTATGAAGAAAATTAAAACTAAGAGGTGAGCCTTGGGAGATGGATTGCAAAGGGATGAATGACGGTGAACTTTTTCTATAAAGAGTGATATGTATCTCTCTGCACTGCTGTGAGTTATTACTTAAGTAAAGCAGAGTACTTGGAATGATAGTGTTAGCTAGCATATCAGTCAGAATAGGTGAAATGCAGACTCTATATCTAGCTGAACTGCAATTAAGAGAATATTTTTTTGGCCTTGAACCACTGCTTTAAACATCAGAGCAGTCTGTATGGCAGAAGAGTCTTTTTTTACAAACTATATATTGGAAATTAGAGGAAGTAGGTGTGGCTTTAAATGATTCATTACAACTTTTTCCAGTATCTTAATTCCCAGTGGCCCCAAAGAAATTAGAAGGTTGGTTAGAGTAGTAGTTAAGCCTGTTTTTTGGTAAATGGGACAATTGATATTGAATACAGACCTTTGATGTCATATATCATTTGCAATAGATAGTTTACCAGGTCACAGAAGGCAAAAACAAATGCAGGAATTCCATTGGAACCTTGGTGACATGCATTATTTATAGTGACCAGTTTGTCAGAAAATTGAATGGTTTGGAATGGGATGTTGGCATTGAGTGGCCCAAATAGATTTGAAGGTGGTGTGAATGCATTGTGGATTGGTAACTTCTGCTTGAAATATTGGTATATAGGATTAACCACGTTATAGCCAGAACACATATTGCCATCAACTTGGAGTCTCATAGAAACTTTTAGTGTGGATGTGTGACCCAGGGTCCAGAAAATATATGCCCAGGTCCATGTATGTTGGTGTGTAAGACAAAATTCTTCTTATTTTAATGGCAAGATATTCTTTAACTTGGTGGTTTTTGATAAGCCTGGGAAAGTATGTGTAATTGTTGATGAATATGATGTGCAGGATACATTAATGTAATCCATGTATGCAATTTATTGATCATTGCCAGAAGTCTGGAGAGTGGAGATGGACTGCACATGAGATATTGGATATTGAATGATATATATATATATATATATATATATATATATATATATATATATATATATATATATATATATTGTAACCATATATTTTAGTATAAAATATAATAATTGATGTAAATGGTATAAAAATTTCTCTGTCTTCTTTTGGTGATTTGATTGGCTTGATTTGCACTTTGAACAGATTACTCTCTTATATTCAAAATAATTTATTAGAGAGAATGGGTAATATTTTGCCTTACTTGTTGTCTATATTATTTTAATAAATTTAAATTGCTTCTTTCCATATACTAATTCATATCAAAATGTTTAACTTTTTAAAAATTTGACAACACATTAAATCTGTTAAAATATTATTAAAAATAATAATAATTTTTATTTGTTTAAAATGGTCTTAAAAATTATTTCCATTGAATTAAAAAAAAAAAAACCATTTGTTCAACTAAATTTAATTATTAAAAATAAATACAGTAATTACGTATGCGTTTCAATGTAAAAAAGAAAGGAGCGCGAATTAAAAAAAAGATCGTCTGATAGTGTTGCTTTTGGAGGGAGAAAGAAAAGAAAATGGTAAAAGGCAAATGGTGTAAATATGATAAGCTTATTTTAAAATAGTTAACAAGTAAACGGATTACCACAAAGTTTTCTATAAACGTAAAAATAACATAGTGGTATTTAATAATAAGATGAATTGCTAAATTGAAAAGTCTGTTCAAGTCGGCTAGCCAGGTGGATCAAATCGCCAGTAATAATTTTCCAATATTACATTTGAAATATGTCGGAGCTTTCCAGTTTAAAAGCAGAATTGATTGCAAGATTTTGGTATGTTTTAAAATATTTATTATTCTACAATTTGGAAAAATTAAATAAGTATTTTAATTACAGAAGTTTTATAAATATGAAAATTTGCTTTTTAAAAAAGAAGAAGTTTAAATTAAAGTAAAATGTTAAAGTTATTAACATAGTTTATAATTTTAATAAAAAATATAGTATTGATTGATATTTAACTTTGCAATGCCAGTAATATATTTACTAGTTAATTTGTTTACCATTTGGATAATAAAAACAGTCTTCAAATAATTAATCAAAGCTATTTTCTAATTTTATCGTCAGTTTGAAATGATTAAATTAATTGCTATAATTAGTATTCTAGATTTAAGCGTGGATAAATAAATATTAGCATGGATGTGATAAACTTGGAACAGTTTTAATAAAGAAATGTAGAAATTAATAACTTATGAAAAAACATTTTCATTTAAACTCTGCGTGTCATATCATTGGAATTGTTTCATGTTTATGGAGCCACGTAAAATCGTTAATCTAATAGTGCTTATAATAACTAATACAAATGGATAAAATATCATGTATGGAATTCAACTATAGTTGTAGCTATTACTTCGTATATTTATTGTTCGACACATCGTACATGGATTTCACGGATCATATTTGTAGTTATAAAATGCTATACAATTTAATTTGTGATACACACACCTGCTAGAATTCATGTATTGAACTATAAAATGCTATACATTTAATTTATATCACACACACACCTGTTAGATTTTATGTATTTGATGAATAATGCATTACTTTAATTTTATCGTTAGATGAACTTGCATGTGAAGTTCATAAGTTATATTTTATTAAGTTTAAATTAATAGGGGTTGAATAAAATACTTATTCAAGAGAATAGCGCTTGCGAAAAAGCTTGAAAAGTGCTAAATGAATTTATGAGATGTATTAATTTTTATGAGGCATTTTGTGAGTCTTTCCAGATTTCTATTCCTATACTAATATTACTTATATTATATTACATATGTTTTATCTTAAGCAAGATAAGTTAGTACATTAGTTGTCCTGATTAGCGTAACATTTTATTATGCAAGAACCCACATTTGCTAAAATGTTAGTGTTTTCTGAATGGTCAGAATTTTGCACTTTAATGTGAAGTAAATAGTAATGTTGTTTTATAATGTTAAAAGGCATTAATCTGTGCCAGTGGTTAATCCGCAGATTACTTAATTGCCATTTTTTTTTGTATTTTACACTCATTCCTGTGCTGGTAGTTAATCCGTGGAATTGTGTAATTATATTTATTACTTTATGATGGTGTATAAATCCACAAAGCGTTTAGTGTTATTTAATTCCTATGTGTAGATGAATGCATCCACAGGAATATGGTTTTACTTCATAGATATAAGTCGGCAAAGTATTTTGGTTATTCTGCTAAATCATCTTCTTCCATTTGTAAGTATAATTTATAAGTTAGATTATTAAATTGTAGCAGGACATTCTATTCAAGTTACCTCATAATAATTAACTGTTGGTTGATTATTATTTACCTGAATGTAAGTTTAAATTTTCACTTTATTTAATGATTGCATTATAGCTAAATCCTACAGATATATTATTATTTATTATATTATTATAAGTTTACGGTATAGATTTATTGAATCTGGAAATGACATTAGATGTTTCATGAGTTGATGTTGAATTTAGTATAATTTCCTCAATACATTCATTATACCAAATTGAAATATAAGGTATGATTAGGTTTTTAAAAACTGTACATATGTTATTGAAGAAAATCGATGGAATTATAATTTATTTATTTTATTTGTTTATTTATGTCTTTAATTATAACATTAGAATTAATTACTTATTATTCATAAATTTGTAAATAAACGTTGATTTATAATTAAACCTACTGTGCCGTTGCTATTTGTCATTCGTAAAATCAGAAATCATAAACCTTGGATAGAGCATACATTGAAGTACATACTATCGTCAACATGATATAAGAGTTTAGTGATATTTTGAGAAAACATTTAGATGCTTTTCGTCTTTGGTAGTTTAAGATGTGTAAGGTACAATAAAATCCCATTTACCTTTTCCATCATTTTAGCTTAGCGTAGTTAATTCTAGTATACAATACAAATTGATTATTAAACCTGTAAACAGATTTACCAGATAATGACATGATTGAATATATTTACTTAACGTTTTTAAATTGTCATTTGTCAGTATAATAAGAGTCTCAGTGATATAGTAAACTATAAAAAAAGAACCCAAGTATTTATGTTTATTTATTGCAAAGCTTTACTTGGACTAGCATTTGTATTAAAAATCATATAGATGGTTTAAAATTTCATAAACTTATGTAGTTCCACAAATTATGCCATCTTGTACATGGTCGGCCATCGGGTCTCATACAATGAAAATCACAAATTAAGGTTTGAAAGATAATAACATTACATACTTATAATTTGTTTAATGTATTTTATCATACTACTATGATAGGTCTTCTTGGTACACCCTGGCTGCGATCAAATTAAATCATAAAAAGTTTATGTTATATCATTAGTTTGGTCTGTGGTAAGTTGCTCCAGATTTTGGTTGTGGTCTTTGGTGCACAATATAGATGGCATGATATGCTTTTGGTTACAGCTCTTAATAGCTGACAATGTGCAGCGGGATTTGATCGGTGATCAAGGTTACAATTCTTAGCGCACTTATGTTTTGGTGATATTATGTAGTTGGGACAACAATCGAACGGTTACAATATATATATATATATGAGGTACCTTTATACTGGATCAAGTTCTATTTGTTCCATTTTCCACAACATAAAATATGTTTTAGAGAATAAGAGCTCTGTGGTTTGAGAGGATAGAAGAACTTGAATGGTTTTATGTAAATGAATTGCTGTGATGTGTAGTTTATCGAGATTCAGGATGAATCATTATTATTATTATTATTATTACTACTACCACTACTACTACTACTACTATTTTTGTTGTTGTTATTATTTTAAGCCTTGAGACAATTTATCATTTATTATTTTAAATATATTTGAAATTAATAAAATTACCCTTTAACTATAAATATACATTATTGTAGAGCCTTAATTTTTGGTTAACATTTATGGGGAATTTCACAGATCTTATAGTTAGTAATTTCATTCAATAAAATTTAAATAGAATATTAAGAGTCTCAACATATAAATCCATATTATTTAAAATTGACACCTGAGCCTAAAGGGCATCCCTTTTGCCTATATATACCATTACAATTTTGGCATCCAATGTGGCTCTTGAAAATAAGTAGTCTAAACAGGTTAACTTATTGATATGACTGATGAGTAAATTATTCATGTGGTTTATAAAACTTTATCATAACAAATAAAAAAGTTTAAATATACTCTCCATAGGACAAAACAAAGTTATATTTTTTTTATTTTGAAGAAAATAGTTGTCTATTAAGTTGATTATGTTTACATATTTAATTTAGTGAAAAAACATATAAGAAAGACAACATAATGGGTTTAAAAGAAATAACCATGAAGTGAAATATATACATATTTACATGTGTGTGGTAATCTGTATCGGTTGTATGAGATAGATTGGAAAGCTAAAAGGAGCTTGAAAGTGTGGGTTCAAATTCCTTTTAATTACATGTAAATTCCAGGGATATAAAGTATACCTGCCTTTAAATATATATATTTTAAAAAGTCTAAAAAAGGCTTCATTAATATGTCACTTCATGAAATTTTGAATGAAAGTCGATTAGATGAAAATAAATATATAATTAAAATATAAAGCTGTCTATTAAGTTGATGATGTTTACATATTCAATTCAGTGAGATATGTATAATAATAATAATAATAATAATAATAATAATAATAATAATAATAATAATAATAATAATAATAATAATAATAATAATAATAATAATAATAATAATAATAATAATAATAATAATAATAATAATAATAATAATAATAATAATAATAATAATAATAATAATAATAATAATAATAATAATAATAATAATAATAATAATAATAATAATAATAATAATAATAATAATAATAATAATAATAATAATAATAATAATAATAATAATAATAATAATAATAATAATAATAATAATAATAATAATAATAATAATAATAAGGCCCATATCAATGAGCCCTCTGGGTATCAAACTGCTGGAGTCAATCATTAAAGACAAAATAGAACCCTATATCATACCTATACTATCTAAAATGCAGTTTGCTAAGAAAGGCTCATCTACAATGCAAGCAGCCTTTCTATTCAAAACAGTTATTGATTCTGTCAGAAATAATAAAAAATGTAGTCCAGTTATAATCCAACTGGATATAAAATCAGCATTTGATATGATTCCAATTGAACTCCTTGTTGAAGCATTATCAGACACAACAATACCAAGATCTTTAATATATTTAATCACCAATCTTCTATTAAGTCGAGAAATACATATTACACTTAATGGTAAGAATTCCCCCTCTTTTGTACCTTACTGTTCAATTCCACAAGGTTCACCACTAAGTGCTCTTTTTTTACTTTCTATATCAATCCCTTACTGAATATGATAGAAAAAGAATTATCAGGCATATACATACCTGGTCTAAAAGCAAACATCTCCTGTATTGCCTACATGGATGATGTCTCGATTGTTTTAACTTCTAAAAAACAGATCCCAACTCTATTGAAAATTCTTAATTCATACACTAATAAATACAAGCTGAAGTTTAACATGGATAAATCTTCTGCATGGTCAATATATATGGGACAATTTCACACACAACATTTTAAAGAAAAACCCAGCTCTTTTGTGGGATTCCCCTTCTATTTGAGCAATCTAGAAATGTGTTGACAAATACAAGACAAAATTAAAAATAAAATAGAAAATATAATTGAATCACTATCAAAATCTTACCTTTTGCTGTATTCAAAAGTATCCCTGTTTAATCTATTAATTATGACTCGAATCACATACTATTCTCCAATAATACTATACACTAAATCTTTTACTAGTAAAATAAACTCGTTATGTAGAAAGTTGCTGTGGGTAAAAAAGATTGTTTCGGTTTCACTAAAACATATTCAAGCTCCTCTAATACAAAATGGTTTAGGACTACATTCAATACATATTTTTAACATTCAAAAGACATTAAATCTCATTTCTGCATGTGCTTATTTATTTCCATACATGAAAGTGTTCTTCAAGATTACCCCAACAGATAAACCACCACCAACCAATGGATATTGGAAAACCTTGCTTACACTAATTCTTAACATTCCAAACATTATTTTTTCACCACCGCAAGATAAATTTAAATATTGGGATGTATACCAGATAATTTGCTCTCCCCTAAATGATAAAAGACCAATTTTAAACATTAATAATAGACAACTAACCCGAAAATTTAAATTCTGGTCATTAGAACCCAAATATTATGATTTTCTACTCAAATTAAATCTTGAAGCATTGCCAACATTACACTTTTGTAGATATAGAAGGCATTACATAAATACAGAAGACATATGCTGGTTGTGTCATAGAGAAACTGAGAGACAAGAACATTTTCTTTTTACCTGCCCTGTATTTGATCAATATTCGTTCATCCATACCATCATTGTACAAACAAAGAAATTGTGACATTCAAACCCTTTTACAATCATTTATTAAGGGTAGCTACCCATATATTTGAGCAAGTACTTTTATATTGTTTTCACTATGGTGTACAAGATGCTCCTTCATGTACAACAATAATCCAAGAAGACATCCAAACACATTCTGGAACAAAATGGAACAGCTCCGCTTAAGGGATGAAAAAATTGTATACCAAAAGATGTACACAGCCACTTGGTCAATATTACAACAGCGCTCAAAATTATAGAAAAAAAAAAAAGACTAATAAAAAACAGAACTAAGAGTTTTACAAGTGCACAAAACTAATTGGATGTATATATTTTAAAGAAAATAATGTAAACTCAAATTTGTAAACCACATGCATATCCTTTGTCTTTGTTACCCCCCCCCCCCCCAATTACAATTTTCAACTTATTTATACTGACTTCAATTCATCTGCATGTGGTAAAATAGTTATAAATGTAACCTTTTCTTGTTATATTCAATAAAGTCCTTTTGAAAGATAATAATAATAATAATAATAATAATAATAATAATAATAATAATAATAATAATAATAATAATAATAATAATAATAATAATAATAATAATAATAATAATAATAATAATATTTACTATACATTTTATGAAGGCTATGAATATGAGGCATGGATCCTCAAAAACGTTAAGCTGATAAACTTTAATATTAATTTATATCTTCTTCTTTATTAACAATTATAAATAAGTGTTCTTTTGTTACATAATATTGAGAAGTAAAAGTATATTAATAATAATAATAATAATAATAATAATAGTTTTAAATTAACGGACATTTTATTTGTATGTATATATCACGGAAAATGGAAAGGAATAAAGGCATATTAAATATCTGTTAAGAATATTTGCAGTGACCATATATTAATAAATACAAACAGAAAAAGATCTCTATAACATTTTATCATTTGAAAACTTAAAAAAACAAAAACAAAGTAAAACTTATATTAAAATAGAATGGAGTAAATATATGAAATTACTTTCAAATTATCACTACCTTTGTTGTTGATTAGTTGTTTTTTGTGTTGTTTTTTTTTTTCAAAACTGTTTGAACTTAATAATAAATCAGAAAATCTGATTAGAGAAAGTACACAGTAGTGATATCTATAGCCATTAATCAGAAAACATTCTTTTATGAAATTATAAGTAAATATAGATGCCACTAATATTTGTCTGAAATCTAATATTGTGCTTTAACTGCCTGACTCGTAAAAAAATGAGTAGATTTGACATCACTCTAAATCGGCTACTTTTTATCCCACGTATACATATTATACGTCATTGAAAAGAAAATCAAAAGTTCTGTAAGATGGTGCCCTCTTCAGAATTATTTTACAAGTAAAAAATCAATAAAAATGACCATATATGTCAAACAAAGCCAAAGCACTGCCTTCTCATTACCTTTTCTTGAATCTTATTGGCTGTCGAACTTCTGTCAGAAAGGAAAATGGCTGCCAAAAAGTAAAAAGTTACGTTCGTTTTGTTTTTTATTTTGAAAATGATAAACGAATGTTTACAACATTTCAAACAATATTTTAATTGAATTACAAATTATTATTGATAAAATAATACTAAAAATCAAATTATTTTAGAAAAATAGTTAAGATGTTACCAAGAATTATTTATTTATTGCTACATATTTATCATAACGTAAAAGTGAAAAAAAAAAGATTGCGTCAGAAATGTTTTTGGTTGGTCAAATAGCAGTTACTTTTCATTTCACCACAATTGAATATTTTTTAAATTATAAATCAAATTTTATTTTTAAAAAGACTTTCATTTACTTTCATAATCTGACAAATTATTAATATACTTTTCACAGATGAAACTAATGTATTTATATTATTAAAAGTGAATCTATTTTAACAATTGATTTTGTTAAAGTTGTGAGTTGGCCAATTAAAAGTTTTGATATTTAACTCATTCGGCCAATTAAATAATCATTGTTGAAAGGGTTAATTGTTAAATAACTTTTTTAAAAAATCACTTTATATAAACTTTTCAAATTCATTCAGTTATTAATAATAACACACAGATTAGTTCATAATACATCATTTCATAATGCTGGTCTGACCAGTGACAGGATTTGCATTGGAATCAAACCTGCCCTTTAGATCCATGAATATTATTGTGTTTAAAGTGAAGATTTCCTACTAGTAAGAAGATGTGATCAAAAAGATAATTTGGGGAGAAGATTAAGTGAAGTTTATTATTAGTAATTACAAAATCAAAAACAAATAATTAAAAATAAAATACTAAAACGTTTTTTTTTCTTCAAGTAACTTTTCATCTTAGCAAAAATGTCTCATTCATAAGCACTTTTGGAATAAAGTCATAAAGTGATCATAAATTAATCTTCAAAGGAATCTCATGATAAAGTAGTTAGTACATTTATGATTAAACCACTAAACCTCACATGATTACCATCTTTTATACTAGCACATAATTGTTATTAAACAAGGCAAAACTCTCTCCATACAGAAGTGCCACCCTGTGCCAATCAGAGTAATCAATGGATGCCAGAAGGCTTGTGCATAATATCCCTATCTAGTGCATACTCATCCAATATCCTCAGACTAGTTTCTGGCTTGTGGCCTTCATCCATGAAGAGCACTGGATCTGAGAGCACTGCACCTAGATCTTAGGATCTAATGCAACCCTCCAGCAGACACCTTTTATCTCTGCTTAACTACAAAACTATAAGAATGAAATTGAAAACAGAATATTTTCAATCTAAGCTCAATAGCTTATATAGTCATATGGGTCTGAACTCAGTTCAGCACCCATACCTTTTGGTGACTTTGGCTCTTTTAACAACCATAGCCACCACTATCCTATTAGGCAGGATTGGTGTTAAACCACTAAACATCACATGATCACCATCTGTTATACTGGTACATAATTGTTATTAAACAAGGCAAAACTCTCCATACATTAGTGCCAGCCTGTGTCTAGTCTGGAGATATTGGATGAGTAGGTGCTAGATAGGGATTTTATGCACAAGCCTTCTGGCATCCATTGATTACTCTGATTGGCACAGGATGACACTACTGTATGGAGAGAGTTTTGCCTTGTTTTTTACATTTATGATTGGTATTGCAATGTGTGTAGAGAGGAAAATTTGCTTGAGGCAGCTGATTCCCAGTCAACTAACTGTTCAATTTTTTCAGCATATGGATATCTAATTATTCTTTTATAGGAGCTTACAAAATCTAAATATTCTAGTAGGCAGATAATGATAATTTTTATTCATTCCCAAGTAGTTGAGAACAAGTGCTGATTAATATAATTATATTTTATTAGTTTAAAAACTTTGATACACCATGACATGCCAAAAATATCTTGCATTGTGTTATCTAACTATCGGGTAAAAATTATCCTGAATGAAATTAAAAGTTTCTATAAAGAAATAAATAATAATGTAATATGATTCAACTATCACTATGAGTGGAGAGTGTGTCAAATGCCTATTGGGTCAGAGTTCATGATTTACTTCTCAATATATCTACTTTTCTAAGTGCACACTAGAAATGTTTGTCAAGAAAATTAATGCAATAAAAAAAAAGAAAACATGGATTGCTTTTGTTCCAACTAATGATAAAACGTTTAATAAATTATTTATAATGATTAAAAATTAGAAATAGTTTAAATATAAAAAGAAAACATTTTTAGATTAGAAAATTATTTGGTCATAAAAGTAAAATCTGCAAAATATATGCAATATTTCGGTCATTTTGCATATGCAATTTCTTAATGTTTGGGTGTGAAGATTATAAATTGCTTCTTTTAAAAATGTGATTTTGTTGAAAATGAAAAACAAATAATTGATTAGTATAGTGAAATAAAGGGACACAGACCACTAATTTATAGTATAAATTTATTATTGTATAAATGTGAATCAATAAAATATATCAGCTGCTTGTGTATATTATTTATTGTTTCCATTGTATTGTTATGCCATAAGTAACTATTCTTTTACTTATTATTACAGCTATAATGATTATTCGTGTTCTTATTATATTGTTGAACTGAACTGATAAACAGATTCTGCATTGCTCTGAAATTCACTTACCAACAACCTCTCCGGGGGAAAAGAAAGAAAAACAGACGTTAATATAATCAATTGATAGTTTAACTACTAATTGTACATAAGAATATAAAACAATTTAGTTTAAAAGAGCGTCAAAATTTATGGTGAAATATACTTTTTTAAATATTAAATCTTTTTTTTTTTTGTATTTGAAGCACGAATTATAATATTTTACAACTTTTGATTATATATCATGATTGTGTTAAAACTATTATTTTGAGATTTAAAATTTTGTATTTCGTTAATTTTTAAAAATTCTAATCTTATAGAATAATAATGTTATAGTATATGCAGTAAATTTATTATTTTATACGTGCATCTGGAATTGTGAATAAAAATTATTTCTATATTTTTAAACACCTGAATATAAAAACAGGGAAAACTCTCCATACAATAGTGCCACTCAGTGCAAGCCAGAGTAATCAATGGACGCAAGAAGGTTTGTGCATAAAATCCCTATCGTGCAAGCCAGAGTAATCAATGGATATTGAATGAGTAGGTACTAGATGGGGATTTTATGCACAAGCCTTCTGGCATCCATTGATTACTCTGGCTTGCACTAAGTGGCAATACATATAGAGAGTTTTGCCTGTTTTAATGAAAGTAACGCAGAGGCTAAAGTCTTCATACAGTAGTGCCACTCAGTGCAAACAGGAGTAATCAATGGATGCAAGAACGTTTGTGCATAAAATCCCTATCTATGCACAAACCTTCTTGCATCCATTGATTACTATGGTTTGCACTGAGTGGCAGTTTTGCCTGTTTTAATAGCGTGAGGAAGCATAAGAAATTGTGATCATGTGATCCAAATGTATATTGTGCTAGTATAAATAAGTAAAGGAAAATAGAAATAAAAAAATCAATTAAAAATACTCAAAACAAAGTATTCATATTAGGTCTAGAGCTTTATATTGAGTTTATAAATGTTGTGGTGTTCAAAAGAATTTTTTTTTTTTTAAATTTAAACTTACTATTCTTATATTTAAATATTTGAAACCAGGCACTCTTCACAAACCTGGGAGCTTAATTGTAAGTATAGAGGATTTGAACTCAGATTTTCAAGCACCCTTCAACTATCCACACTATCTCATACAACTGATACACATGACCACACACATGTAGAAAAGATTAATAATCACCAATATACGTATTTCGTGCTAAACCAGCACTCATCAGTTGGTCCAGACTATCATCTCTCACACACATATATAATCAACGCTCAGTTTATATTAAGATAGCAAATCTTCATACTTTAATGGAAAGGCTTCAATCCACTACAACCTCCAACTTTTCAGCCATCCATATCATTGAAAATCTGATGGTGAAAACTCAAATCCCATGCTGATGCTAATATTATTGCCATGCCCACATTGATCTGAAGTCACTCTGATCCCTCATGTATAGGACAGTATCCATTAAATACATATAAGAGGGATGGACAGGATACAAGCTTAATATGTAAATATTTGAAACCAGGCACTCTTCACAAACCTGGGAGCTTAATTGTAAGTATAGAGCATCAGCATGGGATTTGAAGGGTGCATGAAAATCTGAGTTCAAATCCTCTATACTTACAATTAAGATCCCAGGTTTGTGAAGAGTGCCTGGTTTCAAATATTTACATATTAAGCTTGTATCCTGTCCATCCCTCTTATATGTATTTAATGGATACTGTCCTATACATGAGGGGTCAGAGTGACTTCAGGTCAACATGGGCATGGCAATAATATTAGCATCAGCATGGGATTTGAGTTTTCATCATCAGATTTTTAATGATATGGATGGCTGAAAAGTTGGAGGTTGTAGTGGATTGAAGACTTTCCATTAAAGTATAAAGATTTGCTATCTTTATATAAACTGAGCATTGATATATATATATATATGAGAGATGATAGTCTGGACCAACTGATGAGTGCTGGTTTAGCATGAAATACATATATTGGTGATTATTAATCTTTTCTACATGTGTGTGGTCATGTGTATCAGTTGTATGAGATAGTGTGGATATTTGAAGGGTGCTTGAAAATCTGAGTTCAAATACTCTATACTTATTCTTATATTTCTAACTTAGGATTAGCCATTTGACAGGATTTCTCATATATGTTCTGTACTCAGTAGCTATAAATATCTCATGTTGATAAATATTTGTATCATATTATAGATCATTTTACATTGATTAAGGCACACTTTAAAACTTTCCATCCATACTATTATACATGCATTTGGAACATCATTCTCCATTAGTTACTGATATAAGATAAAATGTGGCTTTTTTAATTAAAATTTATTTGACTAGTGGCATTTTTATAAGAATAAAAAAATTCAATTGTCCATTATTATTATTTTTTTATATAAATAATGGTGGCCATTATATTATAGTGATAAAAGCACATGAAAATTTATGGCCATAGGAAATTTATACTTGGCACTTTATAATGCCTAATTTTTGAAATATCTACTTTTCACTTAAACAATGCTTCCATAATTAATCACAAAATCAACTAAGTGTTATAGTGTATTTATGATTCAAACCGACCTGTTTTTAAATATTGGTATGGCACAAGTGAGCAGTAGTTTCATAGAAACTCAGAAATTCTCAAATTTTACGGTGAATAGTAATATATTTTATGCATTTAAATAATCTATCATAACATCAAAATAAATATCAATAAAACACCAACATCATGATCTTTTCATAAAGGAAAATCTTAGAAGGATATTTCATTAATTAGAAAGTTAGGTAAATTTCTAAGATAATTTTCTTAGACTTTCATACCGTACTCTATTACATGAGAACAGTTAATTTCTGAAATCATTGTGGATTATAGTTTTATTAATTAATAAACAATAATGCCAAAATAAAGCAGAAAATGTTATATTGTATCACTGGATATTTCTGTAATATGATTTTTACTATACAACTCTCATGCAAGGTACTGTTTTTAATTTGCTTTTAATATTTTATTGGGGGAATGTCATCATAGACATATGACTGAAGACAAAATGTTAAAAATGGATAAAAATCAGTCTCAACCTTGCATGAGAGTAGTGTAGTAAAAATTACACTACATAATTATTATTCCTTCAGTGATTAATCTTTAGTCTAATGAATAATGAATAAAAATTATTAATATACTTTCATCAAATTGTTTGTGTCAAAGTTATGAGGCCAGTAAGTTTGATACTTATTAATTAAATTGTAGTAATTGGCTATCTATCTATCTATCTATCTATCTATCTATCTATCTATCTATCTATCTATCTATCTATCTATCTATCTATCTATCTATCTATCTATCTATCTATCTATCTATCTATCTATCTATCTATCTATCTATCTATCTATCTATCTATCTGTCTGTCTGTCTGTGTCTGCCTGACTGTCTATCTATATATTATCCATCCATCTATCCATCTATCCATTTATCCATCTATCTATATATCTATCTACCTGTCTGTCTGTCTGTCTGTCTATCTATCTATCTATCTATCTATCTATCTATCTATCTGTCTGTATGTCTATCCATCTGTCTGTCTGTCTGTATCTATCTACCTGTCTGTCTGTCTATCTGTCTGCCTGTCTATCTATCTATCTATCTATCTATCTATCTATCTATCTATCTATCTATCTATCTGTCTGTCTGTATCTGTCTGTCTATCTATCTATCTATCTATCTATCTATCTATCTATCTATCTATCTATCTATCTATCTATCTATCTATCTATCTATCTATCTATCTATCTATCTATCTATCTATCTATCTATCTATCTATCTATCTATCTATCTATCTATCTATCTATCTATCTATCTATCTATCTATCTATCTATCTATCTATCTATCTATCTATCTATCTATCTATCTATCTATCTATCTATCTATCTATCTATCTATCTATCTATCTATCTATCTATCTATCTATACTGAACAATAATAAAGATATGTGTAAGAGATTGTAGTATGGGCCAACTGATGAGTGCTGGTTTAGCATGAAATGTACATCTTGGGGATTATACATTTTTTTGACAGATCTTTGGTCATACGTCTATGACTACACATTTCCACAAAGTGTTTAAAGCGAATAGAATTTTTTTAATCCCTATCTTGCGTGAGAATGATGTAGTAAAAATTATGCTACAGAAATATTATAAATATATCAGATTTTATAATTAAACTAGGAGGGGGGGGTACTTATACAAATGGTTGAATCAGGTTGCCAAAAGTCTTTCAGCCGGTCTTAAAATGCTATCATCGATTTTCAATCAATTCATAATTGCATATTTTATTTATTTTTAATTTTAAACGTAATCTAGTAAACACCATCAATCATAATTTATCAAGAGTTTATATTCATATAAGAATAATTAAATTCTATCACTTAATTAAACTTGAAGTTTTTTAAGTAGTAACTTTAGATTTCTTCTGTGTCTGATGCAAGCTGTCAATGTGAATATTAAAATGCAGGTGTTTTAATATTCACATTGACACTTTACATTAGAGACTTAAAAACACTAAAGTTCCTAGATGAAAAGCTTTTCACTTGATGTTTAACCAACTGATAGAATTTAATTGCTTTTCGATTAATAAAAGGAGTGAAAAAGACAGTTTTATTTTTTAAATGTTTTTAATCAATTTCTTTAAAGTTATTGTTTACTAATGCATTCTTATTTGTATTTGCATCATCGTCATTAAGACAGTGATTCTATTAATTGTTGTTTTTTGTTATAATAATTGTTAATACCCCCCTCCGCTCCTTTAAAATTGTCCCCCAAAAAACCATTGTTACAGCAAAGCTGAAATAAATCATAAAAACTTGCAAAAAAAAAAGAAAGTGGGTGTAAATCAAAGAATTTCAATAATAAATACCAAGCAATTAAAGACATGGCCAAGACTAGATCAGAGAATAAAAATAGTATAAAAAATAAAAGCCCTTCTATCTAAATCCTTTTGAATGTGACTGAATTGATAAGAATAAAAAAATAATTGTTTTTTTTTTAATTAGAAAATATAAAACTAATGAGATAACTGAAAAAATTAAAACCAACTCTAGCAATATTTAATAATTGTTCCCTCGTAAATAGTTTATATATGAGTGATGGATTGTATATATGTATTGTAGTGGGATACGTGGGTATTGCCATATTAATACACAAATAATCAATATGTATTACTAATGATGTTGATGAAACTAACATGATTGACCATGTTTTTATTAATTTTTTGGCAGTTTAATTTCCAGTCTGCAATTCCTGTGGATTTTCTTCTTTTTCTTTTGGCTCATTTTTTTTCTATTAACATTTATATTATTAATTAAGTCTGTTTGTTCTCTTATTGGTAATGAGGGTCAATTTTGATTATTAAATTTCCATTTTTTTATTCTAAATACTCTGATGATTGTGAGATTAGATCTAAAAAAGTAAGATCTGTACAAATAAAAACAACTCACAGTGAGTTTGCTAAACTTGCAACAGTTACAACATACTATAGAAACATACAATTTACAAGCAGATTCTCGTAAGAAGAATATTTGTTTTATATAAATATCGTCTCAAATTTGAATTTTTTATTATAAGCATGATTTACAATACACATTAAATATTTCAAATTTAAGCGTAAACAGATAATATTATAATAACGTGAAAGCTAAACACCTTCAAACAGATACGCTTTAAACATGCTTACGTGACAGCCAATCAGATAGAATAATGACATCACATGGGACTCTCAATTCTAAAACACAAGCCAGAACTATTAGAAAAAGATGGGACCCATCTTAATCTATGCCTCAATTTTTATTTAAATAAACCAGACTCAAGCATTTTGAACTAAGAGTGTGAAACTTAAATACCTTCACATTTAATCCACTAAATATTATATATATAAATTAACAACGCGAAATAATCCGATTTACAACGAAGCAATATTTTAAAAATGCTTGAGTCTGGCTTATTTAAATAAAAATTGAGGCATAGATTAAGATGGGTCCCATCTTTTTCTAATAGTTCTGGCTTGTGTTTTAGAATTGAGAATCCCATGTGATGTCATTATTTTATCTGATTGGCTGTCACGTAAGCATGTTTAAAGCGTATCTGTTTGAAGGTGTTTAGCTTTCATGTTATTATAATACACATTAAAATATTTGTATTATAATATGTAAAACATATAACCATAAAATTCAAAAATTAAAAAATAAAATTACTTTTGTTTAACTGCAGTCAGTTAATTGCTATTATAATCATTTATTATAATAACAGAAATTTTCTTTTTACTATTGCTGCAATTAATTACAATAAGTTTTATAATATTTGTTTTTAAAAGTAGGAAAAAATAATGATCATTTGCAAAAGATAAAAAAGTATTTAGAACCATTTAGACTATAAGTGGTATGATATACCACTAACCCTCAAAAGTAGAGGGCCTTAAAATTTATACTATGCTAAATTTGAACTAATTTATTTTTTCAAAATAAAAACACATTTAGGAATGTAATGAGGTAGCTCCTATTTAATTTAAAAACTATAAAATTAAGGCATTTGATAATTAATAATGATATTACATATTGCCTATAGCCATTACAGATTCATTTTTAAAAAAACTGATAACTTTATTATTGAAAGATAATAAATTAAAGGTAATCACCTGCATGGTTTAATGCTGTAGTGATATATCAGATTTGTGTGTACTTGGTGCTCAAACTTCTTATGAGTTTTTAAGCAATAAAGCTAATTGATTATTTATTCATTTTTAATTAAAAGAAATACTACTACTGATTTATACATGAAAAAAATATTTAAAACATTACATAGAAACTTAAATTTTAATATTTTCAATATTTCCTCCACGTATGAAGCAGTATTAATATTACCAGGACAAAATTATTTAACTCTATCTATCTATCTATCTATCTATCTATCTATCTATCTATCTATCTATCTATCTATCTATCTATCTATCTATCTATCTATCTATCTATCTATCTATCTATCTATCTATCTATCTATCTATCTATCTATCTATCTATCTATCTATCTATCTATCTATCTATCTATCTATCTATCTATCTATCTATCTATCTATCTATCTATCTATCTATCTATCTATCTATCTATCTATCTATCTATCTATCTATCTATCTATCTATCTATCTATCTATCCATCCATCCATCCATCCATCCATCCATCCATCCATCCATCCATCCATCTATTTATCCATCCATCCATCTATCTATCTATCTATCTGTCAATCTTTCTGTCCGTCCGTTTGTCCATCCATCCATCCGTCCATCCATCCATCTATCCATCTGTCTATCTATCCATCTATCTATCTATATTGTTTTTAAGCAAGTGCCATTAACCAGATAATAAAATAGCATAAGCAAGTGATGAGGGTTTATTGTTGGTGGCGGCAATCAGCCATTATTTGTAATTTCTTAATATTATTTATTAGGAACCTTTTTGTTTCAAAGTCATAGGGTCAGCATCATTAAAATAATCTATTATTCAAAATTTTATATTATCTAAACAAAATTTTGAAGATAATTTTTAAATTAAATAATTTACTTCATACTCATAATTATAAACAAGATGTTTAAAAAAAATATTTTGATTAATATCTGTAAATTAATTAGGCTAATTGCAATGAGATATCTCTTTTTCTATTTTAGTTATGTTGGAGTTTTACAATGAAGTGTAAAAGATTCAAAAAATTCACAAATCTAAAAAAGCTCCGAAACTGGGAATTTTGCATTAATTCTTTCTGGTTTCTGATTGCAAAATTGGGATGCCCCTGGTGACACTCAGTTGCATCCATTTTAATTCACTCATGTGCAACTATGTTTAGTGTTTATTTCTGATTTTGTATTTATTTGCCAACAAAAATTGGAACTAAAATAATATTGCTTTATTAATTCTAAAATAAAATCATAACTAGCAGTATTTATAGAAAGTAAATCACTACAAATAAGCCAATAATGTGTCAACAACATTTTTGATTAGACATTTCCTATTTTCTCTACTGGAAAGCACTTTTAAAGTCAAGCATTGGTGACCTAGTGGTTAGCATAGCTGTCTTCCAAGCAGCTGGCCCAGGTTTGACATATGAAGAAAAAAAAGCACTTTTAAAGCTTTTAAGAGTGTTTTATACTTTCATTTTGGTTCAATGTTTGTTTACAAATTATTAATTTTATGCAAAATATGTATTATTTATTTTTTGAGCAGAATAATGTGATTAGATTCATATTTGTATTTCAAAAATATTGACTTTTAAAATAAAACAAATCAAGAGAAAGCAATAACATATAGTCACTTCTTATAATAGGAAAAAATGAATGTATTTATATTGATTGCAGCAGCAGTTTTTTTATCATTGGTTTTTAAACAATTATAAAAAGAATTGCAAGTTTTACATAGAATTTCATTAGTCTTACATTATTTGAACACTCATTTTTTCAGGTTATAAAAACTGAATTAAGACAAATCTAATTTCATTATAATAAAGCCAATAGCATTCCTCTCAATTAGCACTGGTCATTTAATCTAATGACATAGCCAATCATTAGGTTAATTTACATATGCAAATATGCAAATATTTATGGTAATCAGTGACTAGTTTGGTGTACATTTATATGTATGTGGATATGTTGATATAGTTTGCTAATATTCATTGTAGTTGTGTTTTGATAAAGATAGACTGTATCAAAAACCTGGCCCAGAAATGTAACAAATATTGTTTTATGTCAAAGAATTATTACAGTAATAGTTGATAATTGTTTACATATCCTCATAGAATATATTTCAACTTTTTTGATTTTTGTTTCTACCATAGAATTAGATATATAATTTTTAAAAACACAACAACAACAATGATAAAATTAGCATTTAAAACTACATGCAAATTTGGAAAATGTAACAGCAGTTAAATTATTATATATATATATAGGTGAGGGGAAATGATAAAATAATATGTAAATGTGATGAATTCTATGTAATAAAAAATAATAAAGTGTCAATACATAGAATTAAAAAATATATATTTAAATTAGCTATTTTATAACCAGTATTTTTTTAATTCTATGTATTTGATACTTTTTTTTCTCATGTGTCATAGCATCAGCCCAGAAGCGATACCGCTACACAACTGCTTGTAAAGCAGCTGTCACTGACCTCTCAACCACCAATGCTTGACTATGTATTTGATACTTTCTATTCTTTTTTGCTTTTTTAATAAGAATTCATCCTATTTACATATCATTTAATCATTTTTATTTATCTATACATAATATATCTATTTTTAAAAAAAAAAAAACAATAGGGCATTTTATCTTTGTTTATCTTTTTTTTTTTTTTGATTTACCATTACACCTGTGTCTCTTTTTACACGGACTTATTTAATACAATTTTGAAGTTACACGATTCGTGTTTCACCGGAAGTCGGACTCCAATATTGCACTATTACTTTAAATAATAAATTTTGTGCACTTACGTTATATTGAAAGTAGTAGCACATTATTGGAATTCGACTTTCAACTTAGTAATTTCAATATTTTCAGTGCTTTATAATAGTAAGATTTTATACAATAATGAAATTAAAATCATGATTTCCACATTTTATGTATACACACATTAAATTTTACAAGATTATAATGTAAATTTGTTCAAACATTGTGCGTGTTAATTTTGCATTTTAAATCACATTCTGTTTTTGCTTTTTAAAAAAGAACGTAATCAATTATTAATCATTTAGTGTCCACAAGTTTATTTTTAAAAGGTCAGTAATAGCAGTGGGCACAATTAAATTTGACAATTAAAAATTAAAATCTGATTTTTAATTGTAATTAACAATTTAAAAATTACTTACAGCGACTTGAAATAATGTGATGTGAAATTTGATTTTTAAACGGAATTGAAAATTAAAGACAAAAATAAGAATTTAATTTTTAGTTGTTAGTTTCATAAACAATTAATAAAATCAACTCAAAGATTAATTACTAATTACGTTGTCACCACAAAAACATTGACACAACATGAGTGTGAAGTTGGCGCTAGTTGTTTGCAAATGAACGTGTTTTTCGGCAAATAGCTATAATAATCAAAACGTGTATAAAAAATGTAAATTACTGTACTGTAAATTATGCATAAAAATATATTATTTTGAATAAAATTAAATATTATAGTTAAAAAAGTTTGTCTTGTATCAATTTTTTTCAAATTTGAAATTTTTTATTAGTCATATTTTATTTCCTTATTTTTTTTTTTGTGCGAATTTTAAAGTAATTTTACGTTGGTGCTTTGCTTTTATGCGAATTTTGAAAAATCACAGACCGCATCCCCCCTTTTTCAATGTAAGTTATGTCTATTTTTGCACGAGTTTGTTTACGCGTGTTTTCTGAGGAACATATCTATCACGTAAAATGAGACCCAGGTGTACATAGTTAATTATTTGGTAAATACAAACATCATTGAATTAGTATTAGTAGATTGATTTTAAAATAACTAATTATGATTAACTTCTGAAATTAACAAAAGTATCACTATTTTAATTATTGCTATAAGTAAAATTTTGTTTTTCTTTATGATTCAACAATATGGGATTGGTAAGTAGGTAAAGGTCCTTCTGCTATAGTAATAGTGTTTTTGCTTGCTATACTTACTGATGTGTTTGAATTCAAGCTGTACAAAATTTGATTTTTTTTATGTTTCAATCAGACTAAAGATTCCTTTTTTAGACAGTTTATCCATAGCCAGCCTAATCAATCATCCATTATTGGTCAGCAATAGGTATTAGTTTCAACACCAAGAATTTAACAATTCAGACCAGTATTGTTTCTTCTTTCACTATTGTTTTATATTTACTAAGGCAATAAACCTAAAGCACATGCGGTTGAAAATGCGAAGGTAGGGACCTCTACAGGTCTTAACCGCAAGCTTACGCATTTAGCCCTGAAACAATCTATTTAAAGATTGTTTACTATATATTTTACCATTAATAAATAGAATAATCTAGAAAAATATATATATAGATAAAACCTAACATAAAGAGTTTGATCAATAACAAGTACTTTGTTTTCTCTTTTAAGTCTTTTGCTTATTTATTTATTTATTCATTCACAAAATAGTTTTAAAAAAAGTTTTAAGATATAAAGTTTATTTAGTAAAATTTCAATCAGTTTTATGACTTTTTCCCCCCACTTTAACAACAGTTTGTTTTATAATATATTAATTCTATTTAGAAATGGTTTATAAGTAGCTAAGCAATTACTTTTATTAAATGTGTAAAAGAAAGAGTTTTGTGTAACTATTGTAATATTTTAGTTGAGTGAAATCGAAAAAAAAATTAAATATTTATCTTGTTATTTGCTTTCTGTTTTAGGCAAAATAATAATCAGCACGTGAGACGCAATTTCAATAATGTGCACTTTAATAAATTAAAAAAAAAATTCTTATCCCATTGCCGATCATTATATGATTAAGTTAAAAGGAATTGTCATTCGAACACTGAATTTTTTTGACCTTTCAGAAATTAATGCTAATTTTAAATTGTGGTTCAGAATGTCAAATAAAAAAGTGTTTTATCCATTATCACCGTCCCATTATTTTTTTAGAAATAATTCATCTCCTTCTTCAAGAAAAAAAAAGATATTAACAACAAAAACATCTACTAACTTAAAAAACCGGTGTATATTTAGAAATTATTAATTAATTAATTATAAATCTGCTACTTTCTGTTTACATATATACAAAGTTAAGGCATATTTATTATTGTTTATTTACAAATCTCAGTAAAAAAAACAACATTTAAAAACAAACTACTCATAAAAAACTAAAATCAAAGAGAATCAATTACTAAATTGCACCTTGATTGTAAGCCACACACTAGAATAGTATTAGCCTATTTGATAAAAGTCATTCAGGCATGATAATTCATACACTGGACTTTTAAGAAAAGATAGTACAGTGATATATTCTTTATTGCAACGGAAACATTAAAAAAAAAATAGCATTCATCATATTTACAAAGTTCACACATAGCTTTCATATAATATTTACTCCAATAAAAAATATGTGAAGATAGATTCTAAATGTGAATTGTGAATATTTAGGAACACATAGGCATGTTGTATCAACAAACAGAATGTCATTATATCCTGATATCCTTAACACATAGTTCTTAACTGCGTGAAACATTCAAATTTATATATTAAGAATAATTGACCAATTAATGTAAATGAAAAGCTTTTGTTTTGCTTTTTATGTATTATTTCTTTGGTATCTGTTTTAAAGAATATCCTATATATATATAATAAAAACAATGCATAATATTAACTGAAATCTATATAAAATATTTTAAATGCCTATAGCTATATTCTTTCAGCCATATTCTCCCCTTTAAATAAAGCTAGAATTTTGCAGTAAATTCAATAGGAATCCCTATTGCTTTATTTAAAAGGGGAGTGTGGCTGAAAGAATGTAATAGTGAGACATTATATATATATATATGTAAATTATTAATCAATGTCTGTATTCCAATTATAATAAAATATATATAATTATTCAAAACAATACAATAATTAATACAGTAACAATATTTTGTTTAAAATATTGTTATTGTATTAATTATTGTATTGTTTTGAATAATTATATATATATATATTGTAACCTTTCCCCCCGCTCCATAATAATAACAACATGCTAAGAATATACTAACTATTCCGGATTTTCTTTACTTATTTATTTCCGGTCAATAATAATTAACATTAATAATAATTCCGGGTTCTCTAGCTCAGTCTATCAAACATATTATTATGATTTAAATAAAACAATTACTAGCTCAGAATTTTATAAAATCTAGTCATGTCTGTGAAATGAAACAACACAAATATCTTTTATTATTCCCATGAGACCTGGAGCAATGACAAAGGAACAAGACGAGAGGTCATTGAGATACTATCCCAATGGCATAAGAACACTATCCTACATAATTGACTAATAGCATTCCCACGACTTTTAAAACTTTTATCATATCTTAATATTTTTAAAACAAATTCTAGCTCACATAAATAAATTAATTAAATAAAATAGAGTTAAATTAATCAAATCATATCAAATCAAATAGATAAATCAATAAGTAAATAAATAATTAAATCTCAGGTTCATAAATTGTAATTAAAACTGATTTCATATTGCCATAGTAAACTATGATAAGGGAATTTTATGTCATAATTCACTACGTAACGAATAACTAATTAATAAGAACAATGACAATAATAAAATAATATAATCTTCTTTTCTTTCTAGATGTATTAAATATTTTCGTGGTAACATTTATTAATCCGATAATCAAAAATTATGTGGTAACGTTCGCATATATTTTACTTAAATATTGTGGCAATTAACCCATGACCAATACCTGTTCTACTTATACTTCTTTCATTTTATTATGTAAATAAAACAAAATAAATTATTAAAATTTCTAATGTTTATTTATCTTGTGCTAAATCATAAATATGTTTAATTATAAACGTGCGTTGTGATTTCATGCATTTCATGTGTAGGAAAAACAACAACCAAGACACAAAGCTTACTAATAAAATTTTATAACATTTTATTAACATTATAACAAATAACACTTTGTACATTATTTACAGCGGATATCCCTATTTACTTATCACAAACTTTTATTTATACCCGTTGATGTCTTAACATTATTATTATCGAATTTTATTTTACCCTTTTACCATTAATAATTACAAAAGTATTTTACAATATTATTATTATTGGATACATGTTTTGAGCTTAGCTGAATACACAAAATTTCTATCCATTAAACTTTTCTATTTGACATTATGTCCTTATAATTTCAAAATTATATTTCTATAAGATCTTTACTGTTATGTAAAATTATACAAAAATTACAAAATTATACTTATTCTTGTTAGTATGGAATCCTACAGAATTTAATCCTTATGATATTTTCATGTTCCTTTTATTATCAATCATAATATAATTACTGATAAAATTTTGATCCCATCCTTAACTTTATATAGCAATTAACATTATCCACACACTATGTACAAATACACATTTTTGTTATACATTTCTTTAACTCATTTTCCAAATAAACATGCAATCTCTTTTACTAAATCTCACGTACAATATTTTAAAATCTTATTATTGTTTTAAAACTTAATTCTAAGGTTTTTTCCTTTAAAATTATATCAGTTTAGCAATTGGTTTTAAAATTATATCATATGATTCTTCATCTTTTATAATACTTATACTTTCACTTTGGACTTATACAATTCTACTTTACTCTAGTAAATAACTATTCTTACATAACTACTATCTAACTTCCTTTCTATCTTATGTATCATTTCTATAAAATTATCTCCCTGACGATGTATTTTCATGAAATCAAGATAGCGAAGATATAGATGCGTTGGATCAAAATAAACAAGATATTATCCTTTATAAAACTTTGACAATCATGGCACAGTGAATTTAAGGACGCCATAGAGGAGTGACTTTTATCTGTCTATCTGCCTCTAGTATTGGAAGGATGCTAAAGCTATTTCTTCAGCTTCATCACATCAGAAAGTTTCAAAGATATGTAAAAACACTGTCCA
This sequence comes from Epiperipatus broadwayi, assembly GCA_028023455.1. Taxonomy (NCBI): domain Eukaryota; kingdom Metazoa; phylum Onychophora; class Udeonychophora; order Euonychophora; family Peripatidae; genus Epiperipatus; species Epiperipatus broadwayi. The sequence goes on along the minus strand of JAQFVV010006221.1, from coordinate 10,346,916 downwards.
GAATATATGTGCTCAGTTATAGGGCGAAGTTATCTACACTGAAGTCACACAAATAATTATGATCCACATATTTCATTCCTTATAGTTTAATAAAACATCCTCTTGGTTTCCTTTGACATCAGTACTCCCAAGTCACTATCTGATTGATTTCTTCAGATTCATCTCTTCATTACATCGACAAATTCTCTGTCTACCTTGCTAATAATAATAAAATTCATTTTTATTTAACTATACAGCTATTCTTAAGAAAATTCTTTACTATACTTCTCGTATATTTCTATCTCTACTGTTCTAAACTATTTGAATATTTTCAATATAAAACTCAAAAGACTCACATAATTAATATGCTACTTATTATTAATCATTTTTAGATTATTTATTGCATGCACATTTTAAAATTTTACTACTCTCTTAAATATATGTTTGATGTTGGATAAATGTGTACTTATAACTTTTAACATCTTTCATACTTCATTCATTAATAGATGACCTATAAAAAAAATATATTACATATTACCAATAATATTAAAATTACCAACGATCTCTATCCTCTGGATCGTATTTGTAAACTTCTCCATTCCAGGACTTCTAGTAGGTATTTAAAATTTTCCATACACACATTTTTATTTATACTAATATTTCTCTCATTCCATTAGCTCGTATATTTAAATATAATTATTATAAAATTTATGTTTATATGTTTCCCTAAGCTAATTCAAATTTTATACTTTAAATACAATAAAAAAAAATAATTAAAACTATATTTACGATACAGCTTTGTTGGACTCGCTTGGAAAATCGTTCATTGCAAAGCTAAAAAAAAAATTATATTTTATTTTCTTCAGTCACTTAATGTTCTAATTTAAACTTTTAATTCTGTTTATTAATTCTTCTTGGACGATGATCCTTAATTTTCTTCATCTTTTTCCACTTATTCTTGAGATCTCCTTTACATAGTCTGCTAGCTTTTTCCCCCGCGCGCTTGGTTTTCCCTCGATGCATCTTGTACTTTATTTTAAAAATTCAATAAATTTTTCTTTATTTCCATGGATCCATTTTCCTCATTTTAGTGATTAATTATATCTGTTTAAAATAATATTCTTTCCATTTAATATCTTTTCCTTTTTTCTATGATGAGATAAAAATGTTAGGTTCCTCTTAGTAAGTTCATATAGCACTTTATACAGGACTATGGCTTTTCTTCTATTTTTAATTTAGAAACTATATTTTAAATAATGTTTTTCCTTTAATATAACATACTTTTCTTCCTCATTCTTTTTCTATATACTTGAACGCTTATTATGATTTTTCTCATAGAGAAATATGACTTAGTTTTAAATACTTATAAAACAAATGTTCGTCATAAGATTCTCTCGATAGCAAATAGTTTCTTTCTTATATTTTCACACAGCTTTTCCTTTGTATTTTTCCAAGTTATAGGATTTAATTTCTGGTTGAGCACAAATAATACAAAACTTATACAATTTTCACTCATTTTTCTTTCAATAATTATTTCAATTATTATTCTTGGTATTTCCATTTTATTGTAGGCTGAATGGTCAAATTTGATTAAATCCACTGGTAAGATCACGTAGAAATTAGCAAATCATCTTTCTGGATACAAAATTATATTATCTGTTCAAGACTAACTTTAGAATAATTATTAATTTATAAATTTATATTACTTTTTTCAGCTTCGATGTTACAAGCAATTCAAAAAGGTTACCTTCCTCTTCAACTTTCACATTCCATCTCCCGCTTCTGTCTATCTTAGATTTTTTTCTTGCCAATTTAAATCCGTTGATTGGTCAATATTTGTTTTTAGCGCGAACAATATTAGTCATTCTATTTTGGATGATAAATTGTACTTTTTAAATAAATATTTATGACGTAATGTCTGGAATATTACTTTAACTTAATATTATTAAATTTAATCATAGTTTGATAAAATTATTATTTGATCTTTAAAATAATTATTAAGACAATCTATAATATTTTTAACTTTAATTTTTTATGATAGATGACAATTATATCTAGTTTTAAATTCACAAACTTTATTATTATTTACCAAGTGTGTGTGTGCGTGAAAGCATGTAATATACGATCACGTGTCTATTCACTTTACAAAAATAATCTTTTATTTATGTCTCGGTTTAAATTACCAAAACTAATGTATTTTCTAATTTTTTGAAAAATAAATTGAAACTTATAGGACTAAATATAATTCTCACCATCCCGAAGCTTATTAATAAAAAATATCCCTTATTAATTTTGACTAATTATAATATTACATTTCATTTATTTAATCTGTTAATTCTAAATATTATATTCCAATTATTACTATAATTTTAACTATCTATAGCTGTGTTATTTTGTATGGCCAGCTTTCACAACCATAAGCAATGATATTAAAACTTTATTTAACTGTTTACTTTTTAAAATACTTTATTATACTATGATATACTAGGTATTCTAGCTTAAAATTGTATTACAAATCTATTAGTACTTTTATATCACTTAAATATAACTTAAAATTTAAAATTTTTTTCATAATTGACCTTTCTACCCTACCTATGATCTACAGACAAGGGCACAATATATATATTGTAACCTTTAGCTAAAAACCCAGTTATTTAATTTACCTAAGTGTAAAAAAAAATAATAACTTAATTTTTATTGCTACTTAATTTTAAATGTCAACTTAATTTATAACTTATTCTAAGTACTTTTATAAAGTATTAAAACAGGCAAAACTCTCCATACAGTAGTACCACTCAGTGCAATCCAGAGTAATCATTGGATGCCAAAAGGCTTGTGCATAAAATCCCTATCTAGTGCCTACTCATCCAATATCCCCAGACTAATTTCTAGCTTGTGGCTTTTGTCAGTGAGGTGCTTTAGATATGAGAGCACTGCACTTAGATCTTAGGATCTAATGCAACCTTCTAGCAGCCACTTTTTAGTTTTGTAGTTAAGTAGAGATAAAAGGTGGCTGCTAAAGGGTTGAATTAGATCCTAAGATGCTCTCAGATCCAAAGCTCCTCACCGATAAAAAGCCACAAAATAGAAACTAGTCTGGAAAAATTGGATGAGTAGGCACTGGATAGTGATTTTATGCACAAGTCTTCTGGCATCCATTGATTACTCTGGCTTGCACTGAGTGGCACTACTGTATAGAGTTTTGCCTGTTTTGATAACAGTTATGATGACCAAGCCTAAGAAATGGTGATCATGTGATGTTTAATGGTTTAATCACTTTTATAAGTCTTAATTATTAAAAATCATTTTAATATTTTTATTATATGTTGATGTGAACTTATTTGCAGTTTTAATAATAAAATATTGATAAAAGCTATTAAAAGCTAGAGTTACTTTCATATAGTCTCTAAAGTCTTAAAATTTAGGGTTTAAATTAAGCTGTAATAATACTTAAGTCTAAATCTTTAATATTAGATAGTATTATTTCATTTTCCTGTTTATAATAAAGCATTTCTGTCTAAATTGTTTATTAGTAAAAGTTTATTTGTTCATGCTCATATCATAAATATTAAATTGGTGTAAATAACATAAAATCAAGCTATCTATCTTAAGGGATAAATGGTTAATTTATTACTATTAAAAAGTTATTATTTTTAAATTAGAATCAACTTTAGAGAATATATGTGACCATGCTTACATTTATTAATTTTAACTTTCATTTTCTTGTTTGTAATTATGCTTAAAATATATTTAATTTAAATCAGTAAAAAAGGTATTTTGGAGAAACTCTTATTTAATTTAAAAGGTATATAATTATTATAAAAGAATAATGTTTAAATTAATGTTCTATTCAAGATAATATATTTGTTATATAATATTTTATTTTATTGTTAATTTTTTTTAGTTTCGTAAATGTCTTATAATTTAATATTTTTGATTAAGCAGTATAAAACATATGCTAATGAGTTTCTATTTTTAGTTTGATCCCCCAGATACCAAATTAACTTTTAAACTTTAAAAATGTCAATTTTCAATCAATCAAATCAATCACATAATTGGGAGTATAAATATACATACTAAAAGAGTCTGCACACACATGTGAAACACATACAGAAAAAACACATGGGTGAAAAAAATTGCTTATTTCTTTTCTAATTAATTTCAGAATTAATCATAACTTTAACTATTTTTAATTAATTTTATTTTTTCTCAGTAATATGTGTCTTTTGAGTACTAAAACATTAAGATAAAGTCTACTGAGAATTCCAAAGTCAACAATTAAAAAAAAAAAAACAGAATGGAAAATTAAAACAATTATTTCTTTAAAATTGTTGAATTTTATTTATTTAATGTTAGCTCTCTGTCAACATTTTATATGGCTTATTTCACTTATGTAAGAACTTTTTATGATTTTTAATTTTATATTACAATAAACTTTAGTCTAAATTTAATATTTCTTATATATTAAGGATAAGGCTATTAAATACTTATGTTTTGCAATATTTATGATTACATTAGTCTGTGGTAAAACTTATATTTTTATAACTACAATATTTATAGCAGTTTTTTAAGATTTTAAAACATTTTTTTTAATATTTAAAAGAATGTCAAAAAAGTACAAGATTTATTTAAAGTCTTTTAAATGTTTCATCTTCTATAATGTTTTTGAAATATATCATTTCAATATTTAAACAATGTTTTCTCTGGGATAAATTTGTTTTTTTTTATTTTTTTTTTTTTAATGAATGAACTCTTTTAATTCTAGATAGAAGAACAAATTGTGTTAATTTAAAATGACATGTTAATTACTTATCATATTGAATTATTTATTATCATTGCTGATTAAATGAAAGACAGACACTCATGTATATTTCAATTTATGCTTATGCAAGCTTGATAAGAGAAAATGTATCTTAAGTAAGTAAAATAAAGATTTGTTATTTAAATTTTCATTGAAAAGGCATTATCCATATTCAAGTTTAAAATATAATAATAATATCATACCTTTATCATGGACTTATTACTTAAAATTTCATTATTATAATTCTATAAATATGTCTAGATAAAATAATGGGAACAGCTATATTTTTGCATTACAAAAGGAATATGAAATATCTTTAATGAATTATAATTTGAGCTATATACAATTAACTTTAAATGAAATCTGTTCTATTGTACACGTCATCATTATTATTAGTGCTGCCATGTGAATGTAATGCCTGCTCTCTCTTTCTAATAAAATCTGTTTATTTTTAAAGAATATTTGCTCCTATCAGTATTAAATTTTTTTTTTCAAATAAATAAATAAAAACCACTAAACATCACATGATCACTATTTCTTATGCTAGCACATTACTGTTATTAAAACAGGCAAAACTCTCCACACAGTAATATGGGTACTGAACTGGGTTCAGACCCATATGACTATAGAAGCTATTGAGCTTATATTGAAAATATTATTGTGTTTTTAATTTATTATCATAGTTTTGTAGTTAAGTAGAGATAAAAGGTGGCTGCTGGATGGTTGCATTAGATCCTAAGATCTAGGTGCAGTGCTCTCAGATCCAAAACTGTTTACTGACAAAGGCCACAAGCCAGAAACTAGTCTGGGGATATTGGATGAGTAGGCACTAGATAGGGATTTTATGCACAAGCCTTCTGGCATTCATTGATTACTCTGTCTGGCACTGAGTGGCACTACTGTATGGAGACTTTTGCCTGTTTAAATAAATAAAAGTTAATTTTATGCTGTAACATAATTTGTCAGAGCCTTACTTGTTTTAAAAAAAAATTTCATGAAACTGAATGGCCATTAATATGTGTGATTATGTTTTAAGTAAATCTCATATAAAAGTCATTCTGAATGATGTGCATTTAATATTTCAATTTGTTATAATTTCAACAAATAGAAAAAAAATTATATGTTTGTTGAACTATATCCTGATAACTGATGCAACCCCCAGAATGAAGGACTTCAATAATTTAAATTTTGGTAAACTGAGTATAAAGTTAAATGACAATTTTATCTATTTTGTAATTTATTATGTATTTTATTCAGTTATATTATGCATTCTTGCCCGATGTATTTTGTGCATTAGTTGTCAACTGTAATATTCAGAAGTTCACAGAGTATTTACTACTTTATTAATATTATCTTAATATTATATCATTTGAAAAGTTTCACTTTACCCCCTCTTGTGAGTAATTTTTGAAAAAATTATTAAAAATGTAAATAAATCTAAATATAATTATCAATCTTTTAAATAAAAAAAATACTAAATTACCAAAATAAAAGCCTTTGTTTTTAGCCTTTAGCTAAAAAAAGGTATTTTAATTAAAAAAAAATTTCCATTAAATTTTTATATTGGTAATGAATATATTCAAGCAATAAAATTATTTTTTAAAATATTAAGATTTTATTTATAAATGTAAAAAAAAACAACAAAAATTAAATGACATTCTTGAAAATAAACACTTCTTATTTGGCAGTAGGCACTCCTTGTTTAATAGAAGGGATTTCCTGTTTGTCATTAATAAATTTCCAATTGATTCATTTTTTATTGTAAAATAAATATATTCAAATAAAAGCTGACTGTAAACATCACACACTTATTGAGAAACAAATATTTAATTCAATAAAAAAAATTAAAAATAAATAAATTAATTAATTATATTTAAAATTGCATTTTCTAATTTCTTAAAGCAAAGATACTTATAAGTACTATAAAAACATGATATTTAATCTTCTTAAATTGTCTTTTCATTGAAATATCTAGATATTTTACTTAGAATTAAATCTAATCAAAATAATTTTTAAATCTAATTTTTACTTTTAAATAATTACAAAATCATCAAAACAACATATCACATGATTATAATTGAATTACTTAAAACCCAATTCCAGAACTAATGCTGCTGCAATAAGATGTAACCAAAAGATTTAAAATAAAGTTTATATATGCTGTAAATAATGAAAAAATAATGCAAGCGAAATGTTAAATCTTAGTTGGTGTAAAATCTATGAAAATAAGGTAAAGACAAAAAACTTTGTTGAAAACTGAAATATATCAAACTAATACTAATTTATTATATATTTTCATGATCAAGAAATAAAGAAAATAATATAAAATAAGTACAAATTTTCTTGTAATTACATTTTTTAAAAACTTTAAAAATAATAAAAAATGAAGACAAATATAGCTGAAAATTTCAAAAAATATCAACAATTTATATCACACTCTGCTAATTGTGGATTTATGCTTACAGTAGAATAAAAAAAATAATTCACTATTATATGGTTACCTACAATTAAAGTGCCTAAGAACATTTAGAACTATAAGCATAGACAACTTTCGATTTAATAAATTGTTGAATAATATTGTACAATAAAGGAAAATAAAAATGTTATCAGTGATAGCATTAATACTAATCATGAATATCAACACAAAAATATTGATGAAAAAAAATATTAAAAAGTTATTCTTATATGTCTCACTGAGTCAATGCTAGTTGATGTTGGCTTTTGGTGGCTTTATATACAAAGCTATTATGATTATATATCTGTATTGTCAAATCTATTATTTATCCATTTCATAAATGGATGCTCTTGATGTTTTTTGTCCTAAACAATTACAAAGTATTAACATTTTTCTAATTTGTTATGCAAATTTATATTTTGAATAACCAATGGAAATATAAGTTTTTGACTTAGTGCTTTGGCTTTCAGTAAACATTGAGATTAAATTTATTTTTTAATTGATTCACTGATTCTTATCAATGTATAGGAAATTTATTTTTTTACATTTTTCTTATATAAAATTCGACTTTCAGAATCATAAAAAAAATTTATAATTAGGACTGATATTTTTGGAAGGATGATAAATAAAGTTGACAAAATTCTTATTAGTGGTTTTTTTTTAATAATTAATTAAAAAAAAGTCAAACAGTTAACAATAGAAACATTTCTAATAATAAAATTTTTGAGAGCAGACCATAGATCCAATTTCAAGGCTAATTCATTAAGATGTCAGAAAGAGTGCTGAGTTTAGGCATAATAGTTTATATACACTGGATGATGATCCTATGACAGTCACAAGATCAAAGCACAATACAAAATTCAATTATCAATAATGTAACAGTTAATGAAGATTCAACAATCCACACTCAGCCTAATTTTTGCCACACATCATCCAAAATGCATAAGTATAAAAAAATATTATGAAATAAAATCGTAAAACTAAAAATTTATTAGAGCTAAATAATCAGTACCTCAAAACAATCAACAAAAGTAAAAAAAAACTAGAAATGAATATATAATAATGCCATAAAATAAAATAAAAAAGCAGCTCTAATAATGGGCCTTTTTTGTCACTATATTTTTTTCTACAATTTAGATTTTACCCTGTGTTTTATAATATATAGGTATATGAGCACAGACTTCACATGATCCACCACTCTCCACTCTATCTCATAACACTGATACACTTAAACACATGTATGTTGAAAAGATAAATAATCACCAATATCCATATTTCATGCTAAACCAGCAATCATCAGTTGGTCCTGATTATCAATCATCTCTACACACAAGTGCTCAGATATATATTAAGATAGCCAATCCTCATACTTTAATGGACAGGCTTCAATCTACTCCACACTCTAACTCTTTAACCATCCATCCAATTGAAAATATGATGGTAGAATGCTGAAAGGCCACCCTGAAGCCGAGATTCTTATCACACCCATGTTGACCTAAGGTCAATCTGACCTCTCATGTACAGGACATAATCCATTTAATACATATACAAGGGATAGGAAGACATCTCTACTATGTAAACCTGTGTTTTGGTAGAGAATTTCACACATTTATAATCAACTCCCCAAAACAATAAAAAAAAAAAGTTTGGAAAAAAATGAAATTAAATTAAATGACATAATAAGAAGAAGAATTTAAAAACTGGTTTAAAAAGAAATTCTTGGTTAAAGTAAAAAATATTTTTTAAAAATAATAATAACTGATTATAATTCAAAATAAATATGCAAATATCATAATGAGTAATTTTCAGACAGTTTAAAATGTGTAATATTCAGTTGTAAAGTACCCATTCAAAGACATTTAGATTAATCAGTATAAAAAATTAATAATTAATATACGAAACGGCAATAAAGGTTAATATTGAGAATATAAATAAAAAAAATAACGCCAAATATCTTAGAAGTAAAATATATCTTCATTTACACTAGGCATTTTTATGAAGAGACTTCTCAAAAATTATACTCTTAACACATTTTGTTTAAAACATCCCCGAAATATATATATATATTCATAAGAAAATATAATATTCAAATATAAGTATATTACCTATACTAAACTTAATATAATTAGAAGGGACTTGAGTTCAGACTTTCAATCTCCCTACAGCTATGCACTTCATTTTATATAACCGATACACTTGATAACATACATGTGAAAAAGATAAATGATCTCCAATATATGTATTTTGTGCTGAACCAGAACTCATCAGTGGTCCAGATTACCATCTTCCACACACATATACAATCAGTGCTCAATTTATCTTAAGATAAAATTATAAGCTTTAACTATTATTATATTAAGATAGCAAATTTTCGAACTCTAAAGGCTGTAACAAGGGTTTGAGTGTTCCGCCATCAGATTTTTAATGGCGTGGATGTCTGAAAAGTTGGAGGATGGAGAGAATTGAAGCTTGTCCATTAAAACTGAGCATTGATTGTACATATGTGAGTGGAAGATGTAATATATGACCAATGGATAAGTGCTGGTTTAGCATGAAATGTGTGTATTGGAGATCAGTATGTGGTCATGTGTATTGATTATATAAGATGAAGTGCATAATTGTAGGGAGCTTGAAAGTCTGAGTTCAAATCCCTTTTAATCATAAAAGATAGTAATAACAACAAAAGATTTCTAAATTCACTATAAAAATACAAACGTAGTAAAAAATCAATAGAAATAGATAAAATAATTAATATAAAATTAATAATTTTTTAAATATATTAAAATAAAATAAATAATATAGTGGCTTATTGCAGATGTAATACCTAAGAAACAAAAACTTAAACCAATTAGTAAATAATTTAATAGTAAATATAAGTTCGATTATTTCTTGCCTAATGATTCCTAAATTCAATTCTTTGATTCTAATTGTATTTTTATTAATGTTAAAGATCAGAAATAAACTTTTTATATTGCTTGAGAATAAACATTTTGATTCTTCTCCAAGAAAAATAAAATAAGTCTTTAATTGATTGTGAATAATAGAATACGTATGAAATATTTTATGTAAACAAAAAATGAAATTCACGAAAATACATTGATAATATAAATATTAACAAAGGGATTATGTAAACTATAACAAAAATACGTGTATATTAAACTGTATAAGCAATATATAGATTATATATATTAAACTAAATTCACCCTATAGTTTAAAGCTACATCAAAAAACTAAGTTTATATAACAACAGAGCTAAAAGATATATTGGTATCATTCTATCTTTTCGTAGTTGTCATTACATAATTCAGTGGGAGAGAGTTACTTATGTTTCAATTATGTATATAGCATATATAAATTATTATTATGGATTTTATAATGTAGTAATTAGCATAGACATCTATCATAAAGTAATTATATCTATCATATCAATAATTTTGGTTTATCTCAAAGTTGGGGTCAACTTGAATACTGTTGTGGATCATATACAGGCATAAAACTTTTTTCGGGATGCAAGCTTATAACCATTTCAAACAGTATTGTCCAGTAAAGTGACATCTAGCTATTATTAGTTCTGGCTCTTAGTTTATTTGGATTAATCAGAAAAATATTATTACATTAAGAACTAAATAAACAATAAAATTGTAGCATGATGTACCCTTCACAACTTCTATAGATATAGGTACGGAATCGGTAATTAATTTTTATCTTCATTATGATTTTCATACCATACAACTTTCTATCTTAAAATCTCATCCCTAAAAATTGTATAGATATAAAAATTACAAATTATATTTAAAAACAGTATTTCTCTGTTAATACATATATATATATATTTTTATATATATATATATATTAAGATGCTAGCGAATAAGGTATGTTTGTTTTAAACGTAGAGAGTAGTATTCATTAACTATAATTACTAGATATGATTTAAGTATTGATGTAGAAAGACAGGAATAAAGAAACTAGATTGAATACAAACGAGGTTGAAACAATTTATTGAGTGATAGACAATTCTCAAACTAATAGCAAACCAGATAGTATGGGTTGTCTCAGTCAGTCACATAGTAGAAGTCTGAATCTATATCATTGAGAAAATCAAGACATTTAGATAAGTAAAATAGTTACAATGTGGATTTGTAAAAATAATTCTATCTTAATATATTATTAATGATAAGATTATATGAAAGAAGATAAAAATAGATTGAATAAAATCTGACGTTTGAAATTTAGTGGGAATTTTTATATTAACTCAGTAAAACAGATAAATGTTGATCTCAGTATCAGTAGTTGAATCTATATCATTAAGAAAGACTCAAGTAATTTATGATAAACAAAAATGATTAAAAAATTTAGTTATTAGTAAGATGAAAATCAATATAATTTGATGTTTATTAAAAAAATAGTGTTGGAGTTTGGTAGGAATTGTGGATAATAAGTTAAGTTTATTTTTTTATCATAATTTTTTTGTGTGTTGGAGTATGTGGTGTGGAGGTCAGATTTTGTTGTATGTGGTTTGGATGTAAAAATTGGAATGATGAAATTGTTTATAACAGGTGTATAGATTAGTTTATTGTTTTTGAGAATATTAAATCATGTGAGGGATTAGTTGAGATAGGATAATGTAAAAATGTGATTTGAAATTGTGATAAAATTTTTTTATCATATATATAAAGATTTCATGATATATGAGAGAAAAGACATATAATTGTATTCGAATGTTCTTTGTCGTGTGATTGGATTTAATTTATCCAATGTCTGTTTAACTTTGAAATTTTATTGATTAAATTAAGTCCTCTCACATTTATCACAACAATTTTCAGTCTCATGAATAATCTTGTTTGAGTTTAAGCACTCATGTCTTGCTTTTTGTCTCTTTTTATTTCCCCAGCATCTTGAAACACTAGCATAATCTCTTCATCCGAGATCTAAAAATTAAAGAACCATGAATAAAAATGAATCTCCTATTTGCTAAGAATGAAATAAAGGTTGATCAAGATTGAGCTCCTATTTGATAATAATATATTGAATTGACAATGAATTCCAAAGCGGATAGAATCATTTACAAATACCCATATAGATATGTACTGCTGATAAAATGAGTATGAAAACACTAGAAATTGAACTGTTATAGAATAAGAGTAATGGGATTAAACAGGTATCTCACTAAAATTGATTGGCATTGCAATACTATGTAACTAGAAGAATTAATAAAGTCTATTATTGTTGAAACTTATATAAAAAGATTTTAACTAAAAAGTCAATATATACATATATAACCAAATTATAACTTTTAAAGATTCAAAAGTAAAAAAAAAAATCACTTATATACAGAATCTGTCTGAAAACAATAAAATGTCTTTTCTGTATTGAAATCTAAATATTTGATACAATTGTTTTACAATAAACTTGCAAATTTTTTATGATTTTCAAAATTATTTATAACTAGATACTTTAATTTTATATGAAAGTTGAAACTGAATTCATGAAATGTTTTTTTTTTTAAAAAAAAAAGAAGTTATTTTTGCTATTTTCAAAAATTTAATTGCTTTGATATCCCATCTAGTCAGAATATATTTCAAGTCTATTTCCTTTTTTACCAAATTCTTTATAAAGTGATCATTTTAAACTTATCTATATTTTAAATGAAAGTCTAATATTTTATACCAATAATGTTTCAAAATAAATGTGAATATAATAAAAGCAGAGGTAGCAAACTTTTCATACAGTAGTGCCACCCAGCACAAGCCTTAGTAATTAATGAATGCAAGATTTGTGCATAAAATCCTTATCTAAGGTCTGCTCATCCAAATCCCTAGACTACTTTCTAGCTTGTGGCTTTCATAAATGAGGAGCCTTGGAACTGAGAGCACTGGATATAGATCTTAGGATCTACTGTAACCATCCAGGAGCTACCTTTTATCTCTTGCATCCATTGATTATTAAGGCTTGCCCTGGGAAGTACTACTGTATGGAGAGTTTGCTATTGTATTAGCAGCTTGTATAAACATAGGAAATAGTGATCATGTGATGTTTTACTCAATTTTAAGTACAATATAGTTTTACATTATTATTTATTTTACTAATACTAAAAAGTTAAAAATAATACAGATAAATTTTTTTTATATATATTAAATGCTTTTATTTCATCATCATCATAATCAGCAACCATTATCAATCCACTGCAGGATGAAGATCTCTCCAAGTTCAATCTATCTTTTCTGATCTTTAGCTTCTCTTCTCCACATTACCCCTGCACACTTTCTTATTTCATCCATCCATCTCACATGTGGTCTCTTTCTGGATCTTTTACAATCTCTTGTAATCCAGTTTAAAATTTCAATTGTCCATCTATTATCATCTCTTCTAGCAATATGTCCAGCTCAACACCACTTCAGTCTTTTAATTTTTTCAATGAGGTCAGTAACACCTGTTTGTTCTCTTACCCATACATTGCGTTTTCGATCTCTTCTTGTTACTCCCAACATGCATCTTTCCATACTTCTTTGAGTGTTTTGAAGTCTCTGTATTGCTCTTCTATTAAGTGTCCAAGTCTCAGATCCATAAGTAAGAAATGGCAAAACACATTTATTAAAAACTTTCCTTTTCAAACACATAGGCATATTTCCTTATGCTTTTATTTACCATGCACTAAAAAGAAAAAATAATAATTGTTTCTTTAACCACAATTGAGATTTTTATATTTAACTTGGAATGAAAGCTTGGGAGTAGTCCAAAAATTAACTAAGCCAATTGCTATATTTATAACAAGGAATTGGCTTAATTAATTTCTGGACCCCATGCTTTTATTTCAAGTTAAATCTAAAACCTTCAATTGTGATTGAAGAAACAATTATTTTTTTTCTTTTAGTGCAAGGTCAATAAAGAGATTTAATACACAAAAAATTATCTGAATTTTTATAGATACTAATTGTGGAATACAAACTATAGATTATTAGATTATTTATTATTTTGTAAATATGTAAAAATTTCAAAAACTACATTTTATATAAATAATAACCTATATGGTTTTTACTGTATATGTCATGATTTTATTTTATTTAAAAAAAAAACAAAAAAAAAAAGTTTTCATTCCACAATATCTTATTTATTAAAGTGTAATTTTTCTTACTGTAATTTTTTACTATTAAAAATAACAGTGATTATATTAATTACTGAAAAAAATTATTAGTTATTAAATAAAAAAATTGATAACATTTAATTTATTATAAACACATTTTATAGAAACAAATTCTCAATTATGTTTCAAAATGTATTTTATTATATAAAAAGTATGCTGATTTATGCAGAATTATGTACTAATATTATAATACATATAAAATCCTATTGATATGATTACAGTATTCATATCATTTAATATAAGAAATAATTCAAACATAATAAATATTAGATTTTATTGCATTTAAGATTTGTCATTATTTATGTATCATATGTGATTAATACTTTAATGTCTTGAAGATGATGAATGCATGTAGTTTAAATTCTGCATGAAATGTATTTAATATTTGTCATTAAATAAATAAATATCTAATTTCCAAGATGTTGTGTCTTTTACATCAATGTAATAGCAAATTCCTGACTGCAGAAACTTAAAACAATCTGTTTTTTACCCTGCATAAAGAGCTAAGAAAGTCCATAAAAAATTATCTATCTAACTTGTTGATATTTTTTAAAAATTATCAAGAAAGCCTTTGTATAGCACTTGATAAATAAATATATCACCATAAAATTAGATAAAATTATAAAAAATTTAAAAGAAGTAAACACTTTAATTTATTAATAAAAGTTGAACTGAAATTAGCTAAGAAAAAAACATAGATTATACAATCTTTTTCATATCCAGATAATATTGTTATAGTTTTGACAATTTTTAATAACATGTATTTAAAAATTTGTAAACTTTACCCAGCCAATTTTGACGGTAACTTTAAAAAAAAAAATTCATTCCAAGTATTGCTAATGGAAATGATATAGATAGAAATAGAATATTTACACAAAATCAAAATAGTACTTATAATGTTATGTATGAATGAAAATAGCTGCCCATCCCTCATGTTATACTAAGAAAAATAATAATTATATAGAGTAATTTTTATGGGATATCAAAATATTAAAAAAATTGAAAAAAAGAATAAAAATGTTTTATTGTATAGTGAGCTATAAATTACATTGTATCTAACTATATGACTTAAGTTAGATGCTATCTAAAGAAAAATGTAAATAAACATTAAAATTTGAACATTTTGTAGTATTCAGAAGCCATTTTTTCTTCTTTAAGTGCCATATGCAATCACCATTAAAAAAAACAGTACAATTTTTAAATAAATATAATATACCAATAACTGTTTTTCTGTCTCATAGCTACCATGTAAAATTATACTTATTAATAAAATATTTTAGTTTATATAGAAAGCACATATATTTTATTGTTCCTTTTTTTTAATGTGTCATAGTTTCATCCAGGGAGTGAACCCCAGGACAACTGCTTGTAAGGCAGCTGTGCTAATTACTCAGCCAGCTTGTTCCTTTAGTATCCTTTTTCAAATTTGATGTATGTAATGAAATATTTTCTAAGAATAATTGCTAAAAGTTTTACAAAATTTTAAATTGTATACTGATTTAAAAACAATAAAATAATTAGAAAGAAAAAAATTGCTTAATAAAGAGACTAGTCTATTATGTTTCTGTAAGTTTCTGAAAAAAATATTGCCCAGTGCATATTTAATAATGTCAAAAGTCAAATATTTCACTATTTATTTTATTTTAAAACTAAAAATATTGTAGTTACTAATGTATGATTGAACTCACACTCTGTAAATGTGACAGTAACTGTTTTTTCTGTCCATACACAATTATATTTATTAACCTTTTCCTCATCAAAAATTCTTCTTGGTTGTGAAATAAAACTAAACTTTTGATTGGTCAATTATAGAATCAGTCATAAAAATATATTCATTTTTTAATATTATATTCATTTTAGTTTCATTTGTAAAAAGCAAATTAATAATTTGTCAGGATATGAAATTGAGTGAAAGTTTTTTCAAAAATAAATTTCTTTTCATAATTATATAAATATTTTATAGTGGATAACCTAAAAAGAATGTTCGTAATCTATTAGAAAATGTTGCATATGTTATTGATTTTCTTTCTTAATTTACATTCATCTAAAAGTAAATATTTTTTACTAAAATCTTACCTATTTTTTTAAAATAATTTTATTTTCAGCATACATTATCAAAATAATTTATAATATGCAAAAAAATACTCTAAAACATTCATTTTCATTTGCAAAATCAAAACAAAAAAGTTGGAGTGATGAAAATTGTTGACAAGCGCTCTCTTTTGTTCAAAATGAGCAACAACCAATCAGTGCCTAGGAAAAACCACCTTCTCCCATTGTTAAAACTTTAAATTTAAATATTATTGATTTTTTATTTGTAAAATAATTATAGAGAGGACAGCATCATATGGTATTTTTTAAGCTTTAAAATGAGCATAAATTTGCTACAATAATGTAAAAATTGCTGGTTTTCGAGTGACTTGAAGCTCTGACTGGCTATAGCCAGTGAACTTCATTAAAAGGTTAATAAAAATTTTGAATTTATGTTAAAAGCGCATATATTTTTTTCTTCCTTTAGTACCTTTTTTTAAAATTTGATGTACATAATAAAATATTTTTTAAGAATTAATTTTTTTTCTTATTCTTAATGCTTTAATGAATGCATGAATAAACACACCCTTAAAAATACATTTAAATGTATTCTCTCAATTTATTATTAATAAGTATATTATTGTTATTTTTAAATTTTGTTTTATATGCATAGAATACATATAATAAAGCATCTGTGTTGTATATACGCATATATTATACACTTGTACTTTAATAAACAATATATTTTCTATTCTAAACAATGTTCATCTACAAAATAAAAGCCATTTGGAACAAAATATAGCATAGTTCACAGCTTCACTGTAATGTGTTTGCAAAAATAAAAGCTTTTAATAAATGCCAGCCATGTAGAGATATGCTCTTGCAAGTTAAAGAATTAAGCAATATGCTATTTTTAAATCAAGTTAAAAATAAATGCTGGAGAAATCTTTTCCTAAGTAAATCAAAGAAAAATATTGGAGTAGAAAAAAATATTTTCATGCCTATCAACCAACATCATTTGATTATAAAAAAGAAATTGAAAATAAAGATTTTAAATATAATACATATTTTTATAACATAACTCTCAAATGCTACACACTGGTATTCCATAATAATGCATAAAGTTGGCAGCTATTATTTTAAAATATATATATCATGAGGTTATGCACACTTATCTAAACTTTTAAGAAAGGTAGGTGCAGAATCACTGGTCAGCAATATTTTGCATACTTTAAAGAATGCTTATTATATATAGTTATTCAAACAGGCAAAATCTCCATACAATATTACCACTCAGTGCAAGCCAGAGTAGGTGATATTGGATGAATAGGCACTGGATGGAGCTTTTGGCCCTACATGGGGATTTTATGCACAGGTCTTCTGGCATCTATTGATTACTCTGGCTTTGGGGATATTAAATAAATAGGCACTAGATGGGGATATTATGCAAAGGCCTTCTGGCATCCATTGATTACTCTGGCTTGCACTGAGTGGCAATACTGTATGGAGTGTTTTTCCTGTTTGAATAACATGTGATGTTTATTGGCTTAAAACCAATCCTTCCTAAAGATAATGATGGCTATAGTTATCAAAATACCAAAGACACTAAAATGTATAGGTACTGAACTGAGTTCAGACCTATATGACTAATATAATCTAATGAGCTTGGATTGAAAATATTATTGTTTTTGATTTAAGACTCATAGTTTGGTAGTTAAGTAGAGCTAAAAGGTGACTGCTAGAAGGTTGTCTTAGATCCTAAGATCTAGGTGCAGTGCTCTCAGATCCAAGGCTCCTCACTAATGAAAGCCACAAGACAGAAACTAGTCTGGGGATATTGGATAAATAGGCACTAGATGGGGATTTTATTCACAGGTCTTCAGGCATCCACTGATTACTCTGGTTTGCACTGAGTGGCAATACTGTATGGAGAGTTTTGGCTGTTTGAATAACAGTTATAAGTAAGTATAAGAAATGGTGATCATGTGATATTATATATAGTACTGGCTCATAATATTTGTGTGCTAAATTTAGATTTGTAGTGATTTTAATCATAATATAAATGTTATTTTTTATTGTAAAGTATTTGCATTTTTAATGCTTTTAATGGTAAATCTTTGTGTAAATAAATCAATTTGTCTCAAATATGTTGTGTCAAAATTGTACAACCAATAATTAACAATAATAATTTTATTTCTTAAATAATATCATAAATTTATATATTTTAAAAATACATTTTGTAAAACATGTAAGTTTTGATTCACTTTTAATAACAAAGCTATATATTTATCAAAATATTAATATATAACAAACTAACCAAAGGAAATATTATATAACATATATATATATATATATCAAAATATTAATATATAACAAACTAACCAAAGGAAATACATATAAAAACAAAAAAATAAAGACTTATAAATCCAATAAATAATATAATATTTCAACCAGAGGACTGGTTTTCATCAGAAAGAAAAAAAATACACAGTAAAATGGCGATAATCAAAAATTACAGATTTGGTAAAAGATTAAAATTTTTTTAACAAAACCCCCCTGATTGGTCACAAAATCTAACACAGAATATCTACCCAATCAATGACAAAATTCAAACACTGGAACTATTACATCTCTGGGTTACCTGGTCTCCTAAATGATTTCTATATGTGTGTTTTTTATGTGAAAATTTTCTTATATGAGGTTTTTTTATGTAAAGATTGGTTACATGGATGTTTAATATCTGTGTTTAATTGGTTTATAGATAAATAATTAGTTATAAATTATTGTACTTTGCACTAACTATAATTTTTAAAATGTATAAGTATTTTAGTTTTTAATGAATATTAATGTGAGCACAGCTATTTTTTGTGTGTGAGCATAGTTTAATTTTTCTATGTATGCACATATGTATAATATTTTAATTTTTAATTTTGGATTTTTTATTTTTATATTTATTTTTAATTTAAATAGAATTTAAGCTTGATTAGAAGAAAATGTAGTTTTGTTTTTTTTGTTTGAATTTTGTCATTGATTGGGTAGATATTCTGTGTTAGATTTTGTGACCAATCAGGGGGGTTTTGTTAAAAAAATTTTAATCTTTTACCAAATCTGTAATTTTTGATTATCGCCATTTTACTGTGTATTTTTTTTCTTTCTGATGAAAACCAGTCCTCTGGTTGAAATATTATATTATTTATTGGATTTATAAGTCTTTATTTTTTTGTTTATATATATATATATATATATATATTCCAATATATTTAAGGTTAATATATATATATATATATATATATATATATATAACCTTAAATTATGGATATTGGAATGAATGCAACCTAATCAATTTTTTGAAGGAATTGTGATATCAGCATAGAGTAACTAATTTTATAGGTCCTAGTGACTGAGAGTTAAGAAACATTAATTTTGAAAAAAGTTGGTGAGATTGGATTACTATCATGTTCTTGAATAAAAGTTTCTGGTCACCTTTACAATATATAGTGAAGAAAGACCACAAGACCAATGTATTTTTCCATGGAATTTAAGGGCAGATTAAGTTGTAGTTCAACCATGTATGCAGAGTTTCCCAGTCAAAAATTATGAATATTTTTTCCCATGAAAATATTGAAATAAACTTTATATGTATATATAATGTGTATATAAATTCTATAAATAATTTCATTTAATAGATCTAAATTTTAAAATAACAAAAATTTTATTACATTTTTAGTAATAAAATAAATTTAATAAATGTTTTTTATTTTTAGTTTTTTTTTTTTATATAGAGTAATATTTTAAAAGCATGTTATGATTAATTTTAATGAAAATAATTTTTTAAAAAAATTACTGAGTTTGTTAAGATTTGCAAAAAAGGACAAAGTTAATTTAATTTCAGATATCTTGAAAGAATTATGTTAAGAAAAATAAACAATAAGATTATTAAAAGAAATTAATAACTTTTTTTAGATGTTATTTTATTAATTCTTGTGTGTGTGTATATATATATATATAAAATCCAAGAACCTTTCAACATATTTATTGTATAGATTTTAAACTATTAAATGCTATTATATACTTATCAGATATGAAAATAAGTTTTCTTAAAAGATGTTTATTATTATATTTATGAGTTAATAATTTTAATATTTATTTCAATTATTTGGAATTAGTATTGTAGACACATTATATGCTTCCAAATAGTTTATAAAAAAAAAAAATTCAAAATTAAATAATAATATTTACTGAAGCTGTAACCTCAAGAATATGAGCATAAAAATACGATAGTAGTGACCTCTACAGGTCTTAAATAGTATTTATTTACTAAAAAAAATTATATATATATAAAATTTATAGTTACAAACGTTCATTTACTTTTAAAATTTATATTGTTATATTAAATAACTTACTAGATTTTGTAATAATTTCAGTAATTTGATTGATTTATCCAAATACGTTGTTGGATTTGCATATTCCAGATTTTAAGTCAATAGTAGCATAGATATACTCATTTACTCATATATATTATGTAAAAAAAATTTATGGTAAAGTTAGTAATAAGAAAAGATCAAAAGCAAAATACACAGGTGAGAGATCAAACAGGTGTTACTAACATCATTGAACAAATTAAGATACTGAAGTGGAGTTAGGCTGGATGTATTGTTAGAAGAAATAACAATAAATGGCCAGTCTTAAACTGAATTCCATGTATTTGTAAAATGTCTAAAAAGAGACCACATGTGAGATAGATGGATGAAATAAAGAGTGTGCTGGAAGGTTGTGGAGAAAAGAGGCTAGAGATCAGAGAAGATGGATTAAATTTAGAAGAGCTTCATCCTGAAGTGATCAATAATGGTCAAAAATGATGATGATGAGTTACCATATCTTTTGTCCCATGCCAGTAATATAAGCTTTTAGTTTGGGCTAGATAAAGATAAAATAAAAATTTCCAGATTCCAATTATGTATAGAAGTAATTTTCCAAGTAATAGACCACAACTAATCCAGTTTGCCATCTACTATCGTTTGGTAAATGTATATTTGGTTTTTGTTATTTATTAGATAGAACAAAGTTAAAAAAATTAAATTTTAATCATTCAGAAGTTGGAAAATCTGATATTATTTCATTCTTCACTCTTAATCTATGGAATACTGTTGAAGAGATCTTTTGCTCTCTCTCTCTCTCTCTCTCTCTCTCATCTCTCTCTCTCTCTCTCTCTCTCTCTCTCTCTCTCTCTATATATATATATATATATATATATATATATATATATATATATATATATATATATATATATATATATATATATATAAACATAATATGTCTAGATAACTATTTTTATAAGATAATGAAATTAAAAATATCAAAGAGTATAAGATTATACAAACTTAAATGCACTATTAAAATTACAATCTTACATTCATCTGTTTTTTATATAAATGTAGTTTATAAACTTTTGCTCTATGTAGTGCCTGATTTTTGGAAGCATACATTTATTCTTATCACAACAAAGTGTGTTTGAGGCTGTGAATTAAAATAATTAAATATTTATAATACCCCAAGATTGCGGTATATTTTAGATATAGCTACCCTTATTCAGGCATTAAAGTCTTTGCAATATTTATGTCCAGAACCAATGGTTGCATATTCTTGCCATGTTACAGAGTGATTATTTAAAGCTAGCATGCATCTTTGCATATACAAGATTGGGAATATCAGTGAAGAGAAACTCACTTTTAAGTGTTTATAATGTTTTGTTTTGGTTCTAAGTTAATTTATGTTAAATATTGAATTATACCTGACCTTAAATACATTAAATATATTGCCAAAACACACTGATTTGACATTTTAATGGATGAACATAATGAACCTGAAACGTTTTGCTGATCATTCAATGCTCACTAGAATTCTTTAATATCTTTATCTACTTATAATACAAGCTTTTAACTCTTTTTTTTTGGAAATTTTGAATGTGAAATTCAACAAAAAAATTAAGCTCAAATCTAGAATGTGATAATAAAGTACCACTAAATGTAAATTTAAGAAGCATTACTATATCGTACCTATTGATTACCCAAGCTTACAATAGACAGCAGCACTGAGCTGGAATGAACACACTTATTTTTACTAAGAATAAATATATGCTAATGCTATTAAAACACTGAGAGTTTGCAAATGATATCTGATCAATAATTTAAGCACCAATCATTACTAAACAGAGTTTTTCATTCAGTTATCAGACTTCTTTTTTTATGTTTTTTTTATAAGTTTTTGTTGACACTCAATTCAGAAGTCTCTAGCTCTTAATTACTCTTTTGTAAACTGTTCATAATAAAAGGAAAATCAGAAATAAAAATAATGAATGGAAACACATTGTAGTATAGGTTGAAGCACAAATGTATAAAATGACTTGTTAAAGCTTTTATGATACAAAGAAATTAAAATAGTAATTAATAATATAGGCAAAATGTTAAAACAAAATTAAAAATTGAAATTAGAAATAATAAATAATTTACAAGACAGAGAAAGAAATTATATAATAATGAAAAAAATAAAAATAAATTTGCATTTAAAAAAAAGTCTGTGAAATGAAAAGAAACAATATGATAAAAAAGAAAGTAATAAATAATCTGAAGTGAAATGATTATGCAAATTTTAGTAAGATGGTGAAAATTTGCATACGAGCTACATACTGATGAAATAAAATTTGATGAGTTGAAAGCTGTTGTCACCATATATATATACGATAATGGTCTAGAGAAAAAGGGAAAATATGAAGTTAAAATATAAGCATCACAGTTTTACTGAATATGGTTATTGAAATTTAAAAAACAAAGTAAACAGCAAATGCAAATAATCAAATCAACAAAGAGATATTATTTTTTTGGGGCTGGATTTAAAAGAAATATTATAAAATCTTAGGCTAATCATCATCAAATCAATATCAACCTTGGAGCATAATATTTTATAACAATAATCAATATTTTTAAAGAACTAGGATCATTATATCAATGTTTATCATCATCAATGTTCTATGCCATCTGATAATATACTAGCCATTATTATCATTATCACCATAAAACATATAAATAATGGATATGATCTTTAACGGACATTTTTATTTCCTTAGTGCTATCTGAATAATTCTAAAGAGAATTATATAGATGACACATATAGATATCCACAAAGTACATCCCATGTACTATGAATCTAAAGTTGGTTTTTTGGTTTGTAACATCATTGTGACTCTGAATAAAAGCAATCACATAATTTATACATATATTAAATAACTTTACTGGAAGAATTTAAAATAATGATAATAAAATTGATGATTAATAGGAAATAAAACAAAATTAAAAAATGAAAAGTATGATAAATAATCTAGACTACAAATAGAACATTTTGGTTTTTAACTATTTATAAATATCAAATAATAATTTCATAGACTGACCAAATAAATTACACATGCAATATCATTTAAATTGTAGTTTACAGATATATAAATTATAACAATGTTCAAATCATTCTCTCAAACATTGTTTTTCCAGAATGCCATCTGTGAATAAATGTAAAGTCTGAACATCAAACAACATGACTCAGTTTTGATTCATTCACAGATGGCATTGCTGAAAAACATAACATTTGGAAGGGTGATTTGAACATTTTGTATTTGAATTTTCACTAGCAATATACATTAGGATATTTGTAAAATTATAATAAGTATTTAAATAAACACATATATGCACAAACACATGTATGTATGGCAATGCATAATATTTCAATCATTATTATTTTCTTAATTATATATAGATTAATATTATTTTATTTTAACAATATATAATTAAATGTACATACATTAGGAGCACACACATACATATTCTAATATAAAAAATCATATTTTAATCATTAATTATTAATTTTGTTTAATTTACAAACGAAAATATGCTCATAATCTAATTACAGAAACACCAGTATATTAGAATTTAATCACAAAATCTGAGTAATGTGTTTGTCAATTTCATTATATATTTTAACTCTGTGCAAATCTTTTACTAATGACACATTTTTTAAAAATATATATATATATATATATATATATATATATATATATATATATATATATATATATATATATATATATATATATATAGAGTTTTTCTTCCATGAAGGATTTTAAACTTTTCCTTTTTCATTAGTCTGTTACTTTTTCATCTTGAACATTTTTCTTTTTATTAGCTGAATAACCTACTTATTTCATTCAAAGATTGTTTTTAAGACAAATATACAGTTCAATACTTTTTTATTTATGCAAATAAGATAGATAAATTCTTATTAGTTGCAGAGTTAACATTTAACATAATATACCATTATTAATATACATTTTATTTACTATTCAATTTTTTTATCTGTGCCTCCTATGTTTGTGAAATAGATCTCATATATGTAGATAGTATGTATACAAAAGATAGTAGACTTCTTCCATCTATGTTTTTATGCATATTAGAATAAGTATGAAGTATAGCACTAAATATCAAGATTAGATTGTTTCTCATATACATTGCAAATATGACATATCATGGTTGCATAATAGACAAAATTCAGTTCAGTTTTAATAATTTTTTATTTTATTTTTTCATATGTCATAGCATCGGACGGGAGGTGAACCCACAACAACCGTCTGCACCCAACTGCTTGCTTGCAAGATGGCTGCGCTGACCTCTCGGCTAACAACACTTGACAATAATTTTTTAATTTTTCAGCTAGGAAAACAGTATCTACTTTACATCTATTGGGATATGAAACATGAAGGAGCTATCATATGTTATTTTCCTAGAAGTTTAAACTTGAGCAACAGAAGCAACAGTCATTTTTTGAAGATGGTTTTTTACTCATCAATATCAGTTAAACACACTATTTATAATAGAGATAATAAAACAGGATGATTAAAAATAAGTCTTTTCCTGTTTTATTGATAAAAGCAAGATAAAATCTGAATTATCATTATTTGTTTTTAATTTAATTTCATCAAAACTAGAGAGTTTTGCTATATTTATATATTGAACTATTTACATCATATTACTAAATGTCTTTAAAAAAAATTAACTTTATTTAAATATTACAAATACATTCAACTGTTAATAATAGCACACAGATTAGTATATGCACAACATTTTGAGAGGTATTATTCTTCTCTCTTTTTTAGGTGTTGCTGGTCTGCGTAGTGACTGTACTAGCATAGGAATCAAAATGTTCTATATATTAACCTGTGTTCTGTTACTAACAGTTGAATGTACATTGAAAATTTAAATCAAGGTAAATTTTTTATAAAGACATTCAACATTTTGTGTTAGATAATTGAAATAGTCCCAATATATAAATACAACTATATCCATCACCACAAAAAGAGTTTTAATTAAAAAAATTATTTCTTAATCATTCACGTAAAACAGATTAGAATTAATTTTACAATTAATGTGTAGTAAATATATATATATTTATGATATTAAAAGTGTAGATTTCTGTCAAATCAGAAATAAATCAAATAAAATATTTGAGTCAATTAATGATCTTTTTATATAATTTCAAATATTTGGGTTACTTCAAAAATATTAAGAAATATTATAATTGAACATTTCTGTTACTCCAAATTTAACTTTAAATAATTATATACTACAATTTTTTCTGTATTAAATTCTATTTTCTCTTTAAAATTTTTGTGGGTCATAAAAGAATTCAGCTGAACATGATATATTAGTCATAAACTTTGGAATTTTTTAATTATCTTTAGCAATCTTTTCTGATTAGAATTTATTTTGCTTCAACTTCATCAATAATAATCATGATATATACAAAGATATTTAATGAGTTAATAATATTTTTTGCACATTCATGTTCCATTTGTCTTTTTTGTATGATATCAAGTATAAAACTTTTTAATTTTATTTTAAGATTTCTAAATTTGAAAAATTTAATATAATACTGTGATGTAATCACTTCTTGTGGCTAATAGATTATTGTAATATTTTGTAATTTGGATACTTCTTAAATTTTTTTAACATTATATAATACATTGCATAAATAAATAGGAAGTTTTTGAAGTATAACTATTAAAAAATACTATGAATTTAATTGTGTGTTGTTTTTTTAACATAACCTAATTTATATATAAGCATGTACAGTATTCATCCCTCACAATACCATTTTCATCATCATCATCATCATCATCATCATCATCATCATCATCATCATAATAATAATAATAATAATAATGATGATGATGATGATGATGATGATGAAAAGGCAGAAGACAGTGAGGATCAAGTGGACACAGTTTCATTATCACAAAAATAGAAATGATTAGAAAGTTAACAAATTATAGAATATTCATTGTCAAATTACTATTTATGGTACTTTGGCATTATGCCTGCTATGATATATCACTCTGGTGACATATTATTCTAACTTTGTGATATATTTAAAATAATGCCTCTAAAGTATGTCCAGACAAACTTAATTGATAAAATTTATCTACAAAGTGGTATTATTTTAAACTTATTGTAAACTTAGAATAATATGTCACCAAAGTAATACATCATATCATATGTAATACCAAACTTCAAATCTAAAAAAAAAGTGAATAGATATATTCTACGGACAAAGAAAAAACACATTGTGAGGTTTTTATATTTTAATGACTTTTTATTACTGAACTTTGTGCCATCAAAACCATCCTTCCTCCTCCCAACATAATATGGCACTATATGTTATCATTATATAAACACCAAGCATATGTAATAATGCACAACTTGAAATCCAAAAAATAAACAAATCTTATTTTCAATAATAGAGAGATATATTCATTATGATATATATATAAGAATTCTAAACTTTTTTAAATGATGATTTGTAACAAAGTTTTAGCTCTACATTTTTTTTAACTTTAAAAAAAGATGAACTGCAAGATAGAAAGCTTTAGTTTTATCTAAAAATGTGAAACTGTAAGTTTAACCTTATATTTAATTTTTTTTAAAAAAAAAAACATATATAAAGTTTTAACAAATAAAATCACAAATATATAACATTTTAGTTTGTAAATGTATTTTTAAATATAAACTATATTACTTCTAAATGATGTGAGAGATAAAAGTTTGTTTTTTTTATTTATTTGAAATTTGGTATTTACATGTTCAGGGTCTTTATGATGGCACAAAGTGCTATATTATGCCATGAGGGGGAAGGATGTTTTTGATGGCACAAAGTACCAAAATAAAAGCTCCAAGGTACCATATTAAAAACTCACATCTATATGCTTTTATGTAGCATCACAAAGTGTTTTTTTCATTTTTCCATAATGAATATAGCTCTCCATTTTAATAGCACAAAATCACTAAAAGTAAAAAGCACAAAATCATATAGGTCAGCAACAATTTACAACTTGGTGATGTGTATACATGTGAAAAGTTGATATGTGTATATATTTGACATGGATTAGTCATGCCAGGATTTTAGGATGGCATGACATTACAAATGGAAACTTTAAATAATTATTACCAGATTAAAACATCACTGGAGTAATACATCATAGCAGGAATAATACCAAAGTACCCTATATATCTATACAATAGACTGCCTATATTGGCTATATCTCTATTGCAGTTCCAGATATCATGATTCAAAAAAATATCAAATAAAAGAAAGTAGAAATTAATAAAAAAAATATATTGCAAATGTTGGATGATGCAATTACAAACATCACAATCAGATAGCAATTATAGATCTTTTACCCTTTCACTATATAAGTCTTTCTTTTTTATTGCACCTAAAGTTTGCTGTATTTTTAAATAAACACATCTTTTATTATATATATATATAAGTAAAATAATGCCTGAAGCTAATATATATATATATAAGTAAAATAATGCCTGAAGCTAATTGGGATAATTAGTAACCATTAGAAAACACCAGTAACCACATAAACATTCACAATAAGGATAGTAATCAATATTTCTCACTGCTGTCAAGGCAACTTTCTCACCTTTTAATAGCAAAAATGGAAATCCATTCTTACCAATGGTCCATTGAATATATATATATATATATATATATATATTGAATATATGTTTATTTCATGTTTAAAGAGGTTCATTTGAACTTCATTGTATCAATATTTCATACTCTGTAGTCAAGTTGCAATCTTTAAGTGATCATATATATTCAATGGACCATTAGTAAGAATGGATTTCCATTCTTGCTATTAAATGGTGAGAAGGTTGCCTTGACAGCAGTGAGAAATATTGATTACTATCCTTATTGTGAATGTTTATGTGGTTACTGGTGGTTTCTAATGGTTATAATTATTTTTATATATTATACATTTTTAATGTAAATATTAATTTTATTATCTATAATTTTGTATATATATACTTTTATATATGTTTATTATGTATAGATGCAAAAATATTTTAAAGCAGTAATTAAAACAATAAAACTAATAATTTACTGTTACTAAAAATGTTTATCTCATATCAGAAATTAATGTTTACTAAAGTTTATATCTTCTGAGGATAAAATGTAAAATCAGCTATCAAATTCTAAATCCAGTACATTAGAAACAAAGAACTTTTCTAATATAAATAATAAAAAAATCCTTTTGCATCATTAATTTCAGCTGATTATTCACATCATTATTATGAATTCAATATAACTATTGAAACTAAGATTAAAAAAATAGATCAAGCTTATGAATTTATTGCGCTTGTTTTATACTAATTTGATTTTTAATGTGTATGCATATAGCATATATTTACATAATATATATAAATTATATTACATAAGGCATTTGAACTCAGACTTTCAAGCTCCCTACAGCTATCTACTCCATCTTATATAATCGATAATATGATCACATACATGCAAAAAAGATAAATAATCACCAATATACATATCCCATGCTGAAGCAGCACTCATCATTTAGTCCAGATCACCATCTCCCCCACACACACACATATATATATAATCAGTGCTCAGTTTATATTAGGGTAAATCTCCACTCTTCATCTGATGATGGAACATTCAAAGCCCTTGTTGATCCCAATGTTGTCATACCCATGTCAACCTTAAGTCACTCTGATTTCTCACACATAGTCTAATATGTCCATTTAAATACACAGAAGAGGGATGGACATAATACAAGCTGAATAAGTAATATTTAAATACAAGTATATTGTCTATACTGAACATAATGCAATTAGAAGAAATTTAAACTCAGATTTTAAAGCTCCCTATAGCTACCCATGCCATCTTATGCAACTGATACACATGACCACATACTTGTAAATAAGATAAATGATCTCCAATATATGTATTTCATGTTGAACCAGCACTCATTTATTTATTTAAATTTACATATTAAGTTCCTACATGAGGGGGCAGAGTCACTTAAAGTTAACATGGATATGGCAATAATATTGGCATCAACAAGGGCTTTGAGCATTCCATCATCAAAGTTTTAATGATATGAATGACTAAAGAGTTGAAGGATGGAGAAGATTTAAACCTGTCCATTTAAAGTTTGAAGAATTGCTATCTTAATATAAACTGAGCACTGATTATATATGTGTGGGAGGGCGATGATCATCTGGATGACTAGTACGAAATACGTATATTGGAGATCATTTATCTTTTTCACGTGTATGTGGTCATGTGTATCAGTTGTATAAGAGGGAGTAGATATCTGGAGGAAGCTTGAAAGTCTGAATTCAAATTGCTTCTACTTACATTAAGTTCAGCATTAACAATATAGTTATATTTAAAACTATATTATATGTACATATCATAGATAATATGTAATAAAATATATCTAGCAGAGTATGTAGACAATTATTAACTGTTAAGGTAATGTGTCTTTGATACAAAACATGTTATTTTGCTGAACCAAAATTTTGATACAGTGTATCTTTGTCAAAGCACGACTATAGTGAACCTTAACATATATATTCGCATATCTGCATGTGCATATATATTCATCAAACTAATCACTGATTACTATAGATTAGTATATTTGCATGTGTAAAATGACTTAGTAGTTGCTATGTAATTAGATTAAATGATTAGTGTTTGATGTGAGGAATGGAGTTCTTAGAATCAATTATACGTCAAGTTTCTTTTATTCGGGTTTTTTTTCATTTATTGCTATTTAAGTAAGTAATTTTAGCGTCAGCAAGTTTAGAGAAATGACTAGATTTTCTCTCATAGTCTACAAATACTGACCTATAAACATTGATGCATTTATCTCTGTTATATAGAGGATCATGCTGAGTGAGTCTAGATTTTAAGTTTGCATGTCTCTCTATAGTATTTGACATTGTAAATTTGACAATCCAGAGTCTATACCAATTGATCCTTATCATCATACATAATTTCATCTTTGAATTGTTAACGAGTAATGATAAATGGCATCTAAAGTCAATATTACTGGTGGCGGCTGCCTTACAAGCAGTTGTCCCGGGTTTAATATTATTTTTGTATGTATACTAGGGGTGTAAGATGGGTCAATCCATGGTTTAGAATTACAAGTTCTATTAGATTTATGTCTAATATTAAATTTTCTTATCTGTTGAGCATCGCCCTGGAATAACCAATTTTAATCAAATGTTTTTATAACACAAATAAGTGTGAGAAGCTTTTTATTGATGGATAACTTACAGTTACAGTAAATTGTTAAAATAAAATTTTCTCACTGACGCGTTCATTTATAACAAACTTCTAATGACTACTTATTTATCTAATGAATAAATTTAGATGGTTAATCATATTTTAATTATGTAAACATTATAAGTAATATATTTTCAGTAGCAACATTTAAAATATCTGTTTCATTAATTACTATTTATAATACCTAAATTTTTTTAGTAATATAAAGTACTAAATATAAAAAAAACATTATATTAGTTTGTATACAAATAAATATATATATATATAAATAGTCAAAATAAGAGTCATAGATCATATGACCCTATTCTCTTAAGCTTGTAAGTTATAAACAATGAGGATTGCCAATTCCCCAACAAGCGTTATAATAAATGCTTAGCCAGAGAAAGCATTTAAAATATCTCTGTCAGGAACCACGAAACCATGGTCAGGGGTTGGGGGGGGGGGTTCCTGACAGAGATATTTTAAATGCTTTCTCTGGCTAAGCATTTATTATAAAGCTTGTTGAGGAATTGTCAATCCTCATTGTTTATATATATATTGTAATGGTAAATAACTAGTACAGTACGGTTTTTAACCCATAACCTGATACATACAATATATATATAAGGTATTCAATGATTGGCATGCACATATATAATGATAAATATAATAATATCCTATTATATGTATCTGTGAATAAGTTGGTTTGTATATACTGAATGGTTAATATTACAAAGTTTTTATAATAATACTAACCAATGTGATGATGATAAGTGGGATTTATAATCACAAGTACTCCTGACAGTATTTTATTTGTTTTAGTTTTCAATAAAAAAATGAATACTAATGAAGTAATGATTATCACCATCACTGCGAATTATTACTGTGCCAACTCTAACATATTCCCCAGTGATTCGCACGTTATCTCAGAGTTGTGATTCATAGCTATCATATGTGCGTTGACATTATGATGTTTTAATGGAGCTATAAACTTACAAATAAATTGATAAAACAATAATTTAACAATTTATTAACAAAACAAGAACATACCTAAGTTGGTTCCATCTATATACCAGTGATTCCCAACTGCAGATATAAAGTGAAATGTGTCACAACAATTAATACATTTTCAGTTTTTAAAGTTATACATCATGATTCCAAATGCAGATATAAAATGAAACATATCATGGCAGTTAATGTGTTTTCCATTTTAAATCTATACTAGTGGTTCCAACTGCAGATATAAAATATAACATTTCACAATGACTGACTTATTTTCAGCTTTTAAGTCAAAGGCATTTTTAATATAGTAAATTTAAATATCTTACGGGTAAAAATATTTAAAGTCATAATTCATGGGTATTCAAATATTGTTTTTTTTTGTTTATAATTAAAGTCATCTTCATAACTTCACTTGATGAATAGATTTTTTCACAATTTAGTAGCATGGTTCATTTTCTTTCCTTTATTGGCATCTTAGTGGCTGCAGCAATCTAGTTCCACAGACTTTGATTTATTTACTTGGAGTCTTCTAACTGTTGTGCTACTTGTTGCTTAGCTTGTCATGGTGAATAGTTCACTACTGGAGAAAAACATTATCATAGCTTCTTCTATAAGCCTTGCAATTTTAATTAGCTATAAAGGCTCTTCTCCCACACTGACTATTTCAATATGTACAGCTTGCAATATGGAATCAAAATAGCATTCTCCACATCAAAAATGAATGACTGCCTCCCTGAATTTTGAATGACCCCTTTTTATAACTCTCTGCTATCTTTTTACCCCATCTACATCATTTTGTATTAATCAAGCCATAATGTAGACCATTCACATATGTTTTTATCACTTATCCGCAATCAAACTCTAATATAGATCAGTCTTACTTACCAGCACTGAACCATAATATAGACCATTCAAACATCTCAGGAAGATCCCCTAAGCAAAATGTCCCATTTTTCTCTTCAAAAACATGTTGGGTGAATCAAACTTATATACAATATTACAATATGTTATAATGAAAGAAAAGAGGAAATTCTTGGCCGACCTTTTTAATTTCTCAAAATCATTAATTCATAATTTTTGATCTTGGCTTTAAATTAACCATTCACTTTACTATAGGAGTTGACAAGATTTTATTTATAAATTGATTCAGAACAGGTAAAACCAAAAATATCTCAAAGATACCTTAAAATTTATGAACTATGTATTTTAAACTTAATTTGCAAATTGACTTGTGATCAAAAGTATCTTGCTTTTTTTTGAAGTCTCATTTATTATTATATTTCTACTCTTATATTATAGAGTAAATAGTTGATAATATTATGCATAAGTATATAATATGATTAAAATGTTAATTAATTTATGTTTTTAATTATGAAACATTCTTGAGTCAGAAATCAAGAAATTGTATTTGTGTTTTTTGTCCTCTGCTGAGAAATTTTGTGAACCATATTTTTTTACAGTTTTAAAATTCATGTATATATTTTTTCTAATATTTTAATTTCAAAAAAATCAAAAGATGTCAGAATAATTGAAAAACTGAATCTACAAAGTATATGTTGATGAGTGCCTATTATGTGATTGGAGATCTCAAACTTTACAAGATTACTTCAAAAAAATATTACAATAGTCTAAAATCTTGATTTTTTGGAAAGTTTATGATCATTTTTGTATAGTAATTGGGTGATAATTATTGGAAATTAAAAATATATATTATTACATATTTATGTTTTATAGAAATGTTTTATTTTTTAAATATAATAGAAAATACAAGTCTAGAAATGATATCACTCAAAAGTCTGTTATAACATTTAGTGATATCATAAAAATCGCAAAAAATTAAAACTTTTATAGCATAAATTGATAGATTCAATAGATGTTAAAAATAATTTGTTCATATTTTTAAAACAAACATCAAACAAAGAAGATTTTATTCATTTTGCAAATTGAATCTGCTCCACTTGAAATTTGATGATGAAGCAGCCTTTTGTTTTGATTAAAATCAAATTTTTAAAATAATTCCAAAAATCAAATGTGATGTTTTGTCATTTATTTAATTAAAAAAAATCTATCAAATGAGATGAAATTTATTATATTCTGATAAATAATAATGGTTTAATATTAGAAGTGAAAATTGAAAGCTTAATGTAAATGAGAACAAAGAAATCTATCAGAATGCTAGCATAGAGCAAAAGGATTAATAATTTTTTCCTTTTTTTTTCACGATCAATTTCTTCTATTTACAATACATGCATGCATACACACACATGTTGTAGTTCAAATTTTAATAACATATACATGTTTATGCATAGATTGTCATTTGCAGTACACAATAAATAATATTGTCAAATACATAAATCAATTTTCTTTAAATAGTTCATTTCAATGGCACATAATAAAGGAGTTATACATTTTTTCTTTTTTTTATATATTTATGCAGTATTTTATCCTGACTAATGTGGACTGTACTTGGGTTGATATGGTTATCATATGTATAGATTAAAATTATTAGATGATAATGGGTTGGGTGTCTAATTGATAAATTAACTCCAAACAATTCCACTCAGTGGAGCAAATGGAGTTCTTTTATTTTGTTCAATGGGAATTGATTCTAGAACCATTAGCTCTTAAGTTTATCCCACACAGGGTATGGAACTATTGAAGTTCTGCAATAATAATTTCAACTGGTTGAATTTTGAAATAACAACTAAAAAATTCATTAATTTATAGAATTTATAAATATGTATATGACACATTGATCATAGAAATAGAGAAATATTGCAAAGTGGCTAATGATAATGATGACTTCATCTATCAAGAAAAATAAAATGTATTGTTTAATCTTATTTTGTTTTTGTAAAGTTATCTTGCTCGGAATAGTAAAACAATTCCTTTATAATTCTGAGTTTTCTATCATCATTACTTTAAAATAAATGCCACCACTTACAAAACTGATTCTTCTACTAATATGTTTTTTTTTAAATAATAAATTAACTGTCCCATCATACTGATATAGTTTTGCCACACACAACAAGCTAGAGTACTCAATGGATGCCAAAAGGCTTGTGCATAAAATCCCGACGAAGGCCCCAAGCCAGAAACTAGTCTGGGGATATTGGATGAGTAGGCTCTAGATGGGGATTTTATGCACAAGCCTTTTGGCATCCATTGATTACTCTAGCTTGCTGGGTGTGGTAATACATGTAGTGAGTTTTGCCTGTTTTAACAACAGTTATACACAAACGTAAGAGGTGGTGGTCATGTGATGTTTATTGGCTGATATAGTTTTCATAGTCAATGCAATATAGGAGTTTTGTTTAGACATCTAATATAGTATTTTTTCTACATTTACTTCTTTTCCATTGCTGAAAATCTGATTTTGCTCCTCAGAGGATTGCATATCCTTCATTATTAATTTTTATTAATGCTTCGAAATTTTAAATAATTTAAATATTCTTATTCCCTCCCACTTTATTCTAAAAAATGTTCTAATTTTTATACTTGAAAGTTTTTTCATTTAATTAAATTTATTTACAGATTAAAAAAAAAAAAAATCATATTCTATAATTTGCTTATGCAGTAGAATATATTTACTTATATTGAAAATAAGTTGAACTCTTTATTTCTCATTCAAAGAAAGAAATAACTTGTCATTTCTTCCTTAACTTTTTTTTTTAATAATTGATTTAAAATTAATAATATATATATAGCGTACACATTTAAATATGTCTTCCAGCTTAAATTGCCTATAAGATTTAATGGGTGAAAAAAACAGTCTTTTTTAAAATTTATATATAAAATTTTAGAAAAGTAATTTACTTGCTTGACTGACTACTTTTGAAATCTCAAGGATATTAAATTTACTATTAAAATAAAAAAAATATTGTTACCACTTAGATTATTTATGCTTCCATGTTCTTGAAATGTTGACTAATTTTCAAAAGAGTGATAATTTAATCATTTTATTAATCCTTTCTTAACTTTATTATTATAATATTTTAGTTTCTAATGATCTTTTTTTAGTAGATCTAAAAGAAAATTTCCATTATATAAAATTATCCTTTCAAATAATTTTATCAGATTATTTTCCAGTTAACCCAAATAAAGAACCAAATTATAAATAAAAAAAGCAAAAACTATTTTTGTTCAAGCATATTTAAAATAAATAACTGATTAATCTTTTATTTTTATTAATGAAATTATTGTACTGAGTTGCTTATAAGTTTGTTGATAAGAATTTAGAAGTATTATATTTATTCTTTTATGTCAGTGTTGCCTTAAAATTTAATATTCAAGAATCTTTATACATTTTATATTATACAGTATATATTGTAACGCTCTCATATATATATATGAGTTACATGTGTGTGTTTCTAGTTGAAATAAAAAGAAAAACAAATAAATGAAAGAAAAGAATTTTAAAAAATAAACTAAAATTGCAATCAGATTAATTAGTAGAGTTTTATTCGGGGGGGAGGGGGGATCTGACGTAAATTAATCTTCAGAACCCAGCTCTCCTCTTTTTAACTGTAAGAAAGAATTAATGTTATAAAAGAAATGATATAACGTCAAAATATAGTGTAAATTAAAATAAAAATATAATTCAAAGTAAAAATTACAATAAATTAATTAATGAAAAGTAATATTTTGAAAACTATTTCATCTGCAGAAGTGCAATTAAATTTTGGAAAATTCCTGGCCGATAAGATAGATTAATCTAAAGAAAAAGGTAAGATTAATCATTTAATTAAAAAATTAAAAGCAAAATGTATAAAAGTGAACAATAGGAGGGAAAGTGTATAAAAATGGCTGGCTTGATAGTTGAGGAATTGGTTCGTTAAAATTAAAATAATAAAATGAAAAATGATTATTTATAATGGTCAGGTTAAGTTGTATATTTTTGATTATATATATAAATATATGTATAACATGTATTAATTGTTTGATTATATATCTGGATATTGTAGCTCTGATGATGACTGCAAGACAGTTGAAACTGTAAGAGTAAAGTTTTGGTGTAAAAATAGTATTGTTAAGTGCATAAGAAGGTTGGAAATGGTATGAAAAGTATTACTATAATGGATAATAATGATAGTCTATGATAATTATTATAGTCTTATCTATCAGCTTTATTTTTTTTTTTTTATAAATGGAATAATATAAGTATTTTTAAGATCGGGCAATATAATTTTATGAGTTCATATATATCTAAAAAAAAATTCCAATTTTTAAGCTAACATATCACCATAACATTTTCAGGTATTTCATAAGGATTTACAGTCTTTTCATTTTTAATCTCACAAAATTGAATATCTTTATCAAAATTTATAAATTAAAAGTTATCTTAATTCTTGTACTATTATTTAAAAGACTATCAAAAAATAACTTCCATCTGTTCAAAATATTATCATCATATTAAAGAACATCACCAATTGTATTAATAGAATTATGATATAATTTTTCATGACCATATGTTGCTTTCATAGCATCAAATAAAGATGTATAATTCTGAGTTTTAATTTATCAACTATTTTAAAATATTCTTTTAATTCTTGAACTTCAATTTTTATACAGGTTCTGAAACTCCACATTTAATATATTATTAATGCCACATGTTTTCAATCAAATCATTAAACAAATCATCATCAGACAAATAGTCATGATTCCTTTATAATGGATCCAAAAATTACTTTATTTGTATCTGTATCTTACTTTAGAAAATAATGACATTCTCCAGTACTATGATAATCCTGAAAGTATAATTTAACAATTATGTTTAATAACTATTGAAATTTAGTATGAATAGTAAGTCATCATCATCATCAACCATTATCAATCCACTGCAGGATGAAGGTCTCTCCAAGTTCAATCCATCTTCTCTGATCTTTAGCTTCTCTTCTCCACATCACCCCTGCACACTTTCTTATTTCATCCATCCATCTCACATGTGGTCTCTTTTTGGGTCTTTTACAATCTTTTGGAATCCAGTTTAAGTTTTCAATTGTCCATTTATTATCATCTTTTCTAGAAATATGTCCAGCCCAATTCCATTTCAGTCTTTTAATTTTTTCAATGAGGTCAGTAACACCTGTTTGTTCTCTTACCCATATATTGTGTTTTCGATCTCTTCTTGTTACTCCCAACATGCATCTCTCCATACTTCTTTGAGTGATCTAAAGTCTTTGGTTTGCTCTTCTATTAAGTATCCAAGTCTCAAATCCATAAGTAAGAACTGGTAAAACACATTTATTAAAAACCTTCATTTTCAAACTCATAGGCATATTTCCTTTTAGTATCAAGTTACTTCTACCAAAAGCACTCCAACCAAGTTTAATTCTATGATTTCCATCTGTATTAATAATATGACCAAGGTATTTGTAACTGTTAACTTCTTCTAACTCATCATAATCGATCTTCTAATTAATAAATGTCAAGCATTTAATGGATGTAATTGGAATGCTATCTGTTTTTTAAGAAAATTATAATTTAACTTTGAGCTTACTAATCTTTGATCTGTTTATTAATCTACAATCATGAGTAAATGGATATTATATTTATTTTAAATCTAATTTTTCCATGGTTTAATTAAAATAGGACTAAAGGTAAATTCTAAAAAAGATAAAGTAATGGTTTTTTTACAAAAGAGGAAAATAAAATCAATAATGATGGATTAGAAAAAGTTAACAATTACAAATAACTTGAACAGATTCTTAATATAGATGTAATTATGAATAATTAAACATAGAATTAAACTTGAATTAAATACTTTTGGTAAATGTTTTTTAATGTTAAAAGGAAATGTGCTTATGTGTTTGAAAAGGAAGCTTTTTAATAAATGGTTTTACCAGTTCTTACTTATGGATCTCAGACTTGGATACTTAACAGAAGAGTAATAGAAAGACTTTAGATCACTCAATAAAGTATGGAGAGATGTATGTTAGGAATAACAAAAAGGGATGAGTAAGAGAACTAACAGATGTTACTGACATCATTGAAAGAATTAAGACCTTAAAGTAGAACTGGGTAAGACATATTACTAGAAGTGATAATAGAAAATAGTTGAAATTTTAAACTGGATTCTAAGAGATTATAAAAGACCTAGAAAGAAA
The DNA here is from genome assembly GCA_028023455.1 of Epiperipatus broadwayi. Lineage (NCBI taxonomy): Eukaryota > Metazoa > Onychophora > Udeonychophora > Euonychophora > Peripatidae > Epiperipatus > Epiperipatus broadwayi. Next base: position 10,307,716 of record JAQFVV010006221.1, on the reverse strand, counting down.
CCACATGTGATATGATGGAATAAGGAAATATGCTTTTGGATGATATAGAGTAGAGAAGAGAAGTTAGAGATCAGAAAAACTGGATTAAACTTAGAAAGACCATCATACAAAAGGATCAAAATGATGATGATATTGAGTGACTTAAATAAAAGAACCAATGTTTAAGTGTAAATGGAAGTAGTAGTAATTTTGGAAGAGACACTAAAATAAGCTTAGATGAATAATATTTAATTTTTTATTTACTAATATACTTTATAAGATTATATATATTAAAAAAATCTAAACTGTGCTTCGTATCTACATAAGTATGACAATTCACACAATGCTAGGAAAATCTGCATAATATTAAAGTCATGATCTTATTTTTCACTAAGCATATTGGCATTCATCTGATTAAGCCAAAAACCAGGTAATGATTCTGGATAGTCAATTGGATTAGATATTTTTAAAAATCTTCAGTAATTTGTAGTTTTGTCTAAGTATCAGTTTGAAATATGAATAATCTTATTACACTTTTAGATAAATTAGTAAACATAGATGCCTTTAAATCATAAAAAAAGAAAGATCACATGCTCCTCACTGATGAAGGCCACAAGCCAGAAACTAGTCTGGGGATATGGATGAGTAGGCATTAGATAGGGATTTTAGGCACAAGCCTTCTGGCATCCATTGATTACTCTGGTTGGCACAGGGTGGCACTACTGTATGGAGAGTTTTACCTTGTTTATAAAAAAGAAAGATATTTTATTATAATGATTTAGCTATTTTAATTAAATTCTTGTATAGATCTGCTGTTTTCTGCCAACTTTATTTTGCAGTATTGAGTGTATTGACCCCTTATTGATGAATACAAAAGAGAAATCATTCAATTTAACAGCATCTAACATTCTAATAAAGTCACGGCAAGATCAGTATGTATGCCCATCTCTCTGGATGTGATGCTATTGATTATGCAAGTATATAAACATTTGAAATCATTGGATTGTAGATGCAAGTTGAAAATCAACAACCTTCTTAAAAAGTATTTTATGATGAACTAGAATTCAGTTTTTGTGTAAGTCGCTTTCATATTGTTTTAAAACATTCTAAACATCTTCAATATTGATTATCATCCATGGAAGGGAAGTTAATAAGGATAAAATTGTTGAAGTAATTTTGAAAAGTAAGTTTGTTGCAAAAATGATTAAAAACAGCAGTCTTGCGTTGTTAGCCGAGAGGTATCGCAGCCGTCATGCAAGCAAGTAGTTGGTTGCAGACGGTTGTGGGTTCGCGTCCTGGCCGATGCTATGACATATGAAAAAAAAAAAAAACAGCACCGCAGGATATCAACAGATTAAAGAGCCAATGGGTGATTAGTTTGTATGCTCTTTCAAAAGTCATCTTGGAGATTTTATTCTTAGGACTTTTTATTTCTTGAGTTCGAATATTCATACATAAATATATATGGCTACTAATTTATCATATTTTAGCGTAGACTAATTTAAAAATACATTTTTATAAAATGTGTTTATTTTTTTCTCAATTCTAGTGATTCTTTTAAAATTTTTAAGTCTAGCTTGAAGCAATTTATTCAGATTTATATTGACTACTTTATATCTTTAGAATTGTGTGGTAAAAACTTAGATTAACTGAAATTAGATAACATTAAACCGTTTAATAGATTATTTTTTTGCTACGGCTGCCACATTATTTAATTTAAAAATAAAAAACAGAAGATATGCAATTAAAGTCAAGTTTTATGAGATAAAAATGGTGATTTTGATTAATGAAAGGAAAAAAAATTGCCAGGCAATTATTTTTTTATTTTATTAGATCGTGAAATTTAAATTTTAACAAGCTAATTTTTTATATTATAAGAACGTCTCTACCAGCTTAACAATTTTAAGTGATTACTTATGAGTATGTTTGTTTATATATTAATAAACTTTTACTTTATGTTGGTAGTGTGTTCGACTTGGGATTGGATCCAGTATTGATTCTCGCCGCGATCGAACTTTTTCTGAACTCCCGAATAAATAATAGAATAAATACTACAACCATGCATTTTAATAAATGAATAAATTGTCTGGATTATATATTTTACAACCAACAAACACTTGCAGTGAATGTGGATTTTTTTTTTTTCCTCATGTGTCATAGCATCAGCCGGGAAGCGAACCTGCTAACCCGGGACAACTGCTTGTAAAGCAGCTGTCGCTGACCTCTCGACCACCAATTCTTAACAAATGTGGATATTTTTATTCAAAAAAGGGTATAGACATCTCAAAAACACATACACATTTATTTATATAATACACTAATTGTTTAGATTTTAAATATCCTATAATATTTTTTTTAAAGTATTTTTTTAAAGTACGTATTTCTTTCTGGAAATTTTTAAAATATTACTAGATTATAATTCTCGAACGAAATGTATCTCCTATTATGTATTTCATTGAAAATAATTGATATTCAATTTTTATAAAGTCTTTAATTTAACGTGTTTTTATATTTTTTATATATGTCAGAGCGTTGACCAGGAAGTTAACCTAAGCCAGCTGCTTGGAAGACAGCTATGCTAACCGCTAGGCCACCTACGTTTGACAAGATAACGTTTTTAATATAGATTGGGTTTACTTTTTTTTTTTATAAAAATCAGGTTTAAGTTTACCATAAAATAATTCTTAAAAAAAAAATTGTTCCGCATTCTATCATTGAATTCACTAAAGACATCTCACAATTGTAAATATTATGTCCAACTTGCTAGTTTTGTTATCTTGGTGCTATAATTATTGAATATTATGGATCATTCTAAAATGTAATATTTAATTTTTTTGTTAGATGAAAAAAACTATCTTATAATATCATTAAATTTACAATTAATTTAAATAATTATATTACCATGATGACATATGCTACCTTTTAACTTATTAAATGTAACAGAAGAGCATTAAAGTCTGTATATTTTTATACTAAATATCTTATTAAAACATCCACATTTTCAACTCAGTAACTGATCACAATTAAAACAATATCAGAATCCTTATAGTCAAAACATGTTTCTATCATATTTTCACTTCCTTCATCAATTTCATTAGGCCCTATAGCATGTTCGTTACCGAGATAAACAATTAACTTTTTAGGAATATTTTCATTCAAATCTAAAGGAGTCCATACAGTAGATATATCATTAAATTATTATATGGAATATTATTTCATTATTCAAAAGATGTTAAAATACCACTTTCATTTTTTTAAAACAATATTTATATAAAAGTGCTATCTATTGATTTGTTAGAATTATAATATATATAAATGGGTACTCTAGTTTTGTTAATTATTGTCTTATGCTCTGTTAGAGAATAGTTTAAACTATATATATATATTATTTCCATAATATAACAGTATGTAGAACGACAATTTATTTTATTCTTTCTAAGAATAATAATTTATTGATAGGTAGCACTTTACTGTTACCTAAATCACCATAGGTGTTTATGTAGTGGTATATATATATATAAAATGAACCCAGTGCATAACGCTATACTGAAATAAATATACAAATATTAAGCAATTAAATCATCCCACATGATTAAGAAATCCAGTACTGCCCTCTGTGAACTAATATATAAATACCATTTTGACCTGGCTATTTTGAAATACGAACTCTAATGTATTTATATATTAGTTCACAGAGGGCAGTACTGGATTTCTTAATCATGTGGGATGATTTAATTGATATATATATATGTTGTACCAACAGTACATATTAGTGGTGGTCTGTAGTTATGTTTATCTTGAATCCTTCTTCAGGGTGCCAATTTGTTTAAAGTATTATATAAAAATAACTAATATGTGACCCAAACAATATTTAATTATTCACACCACATGAAAATAATTAAAGAAATTTAAAAATTTGTACAATAGATATACCTTTATTTATATATATAAATCAATTCCATTAAATTTACAATGTGGTAAAAGAAATAGTAGATACATAAAGAGATAACATGGGGGAGAGAGAGGCTATGTTTTTGAAGAGACAGTGAAAAGTTTTTTTTATTTCATACATTAACATTATATTAGAACTGTTAATTTTAAATAAACTAATATTCTTTAAAAATATAATAAATAAATAAAATATTAGATCTAAGATGACAGCTTCAATGAAAGCATAACAGTTCACTATTTCTATCAGAAAATCCTACAATTATCTGAAAAAAAGAAAATTAGAGAGAGAGAAAAGCAAAGTATTCCTATGGAACACTTTATATCCACTTGGTAAACAAACATATGGATAAAAATGTTCAAGAAAAAAAGTGAAGCTAGAGAACAAGAGAATGAAGAAATGCTTAAAAAAATGATAAAGAGATAGCTCAATACCTATGAAAAGAAAGAAAATATTTAAAGAAGAAAATAAAGAAAGACCAGAAATACCAAAAATAATACAAGAAATATATTGCTAAAGTAAGCTATAAAAAGGCAAGTAATCAAATAAGTTTTTTTTTTTTTTGCTTAGGAGTTCATAAAAAGATTAAAGAGTAGAAATGACAGAATGCAATGAAGAAACAAAAAATATTGATCAAAAATAAATGGAAGATTTGCAAAACACTAGACAAAAAGTAATAAAATATACAGAAAATTGGGTGGTGGTGAAAGTAGATTATGAAAAATAAAAGAATAAGTGACAAAAAAAAATGATTGAAAGAAGAAAAAGGTGATGCAATGGTAGAATTTAAAATTGATGGGCCACTATAAAACATTATAAATGTGACAAATATTGTACAAAGGAATTTGATGTCTTTGATATAGATATTATCTATAAACTTAAAATTGATATAAATAATATAAAAAGTGAATTTTTCTTAAATAAAGAAAGCAATATTGCAGGTAAATCCAAAAAGATATCATTTAAGGATACTAATTATATTTTATCAATGGCTACATATATTAATGATATGCAAAAAATGAGTTCCAATCTAGGTATTAATGTTCCAAATGAATTTAATATTGATGTAGAAACTATGAATGAAAATGATGTAGATGTGGAGACTACAGGTAAAAATAAACTTGATACAGAAACTATGGAAAAGATTTTTCATAAATTTTGTGAAGAAATAAAATGTTTAAAGAGATCTTCCACATCTTTAGCTTTTTACAGTTGTAATAAATAATTCTGTCAAAGTTTCATAAATTGAAAGTGATACAAATATACATAAATATGATGTTTATAAATTAAGATATTTGAAAATTGCTTGTTAGACATATGAAATAATGATATTTTGATGGCCATATATCTATATTCACATGCTAATGAAACATGAGTTCATGGAGATATTAATTGGATGAACTTAATATAAACTCTTTCTCTGTGAATTATTGTAAATCAACAAAAGATTTTTTTTATTATGCATTCTCTTCATATAATCTTAGATGTAAATAAGCAAATCCATTTTTTTATATTATTCTCATTCTGTTTGTTAATTAAAATTATTATTGTTAATATTTTGTTACTTGGTTATTTCTTATTCAAATTCTAAGAAGATTATTTTATTTTGTCATTTTTCTCAAATTTTATTAGTATACTTTTTTTAGATCTAGTCATAAAGAATGATTATTGATTATTAGGTTTCTAGCTTTAAATTACTTATTTTATTTTATGAAAATGGTCTCATGCTTTTTTGTATGGATTTATGTATATTCAGTGGGAGTGATGATGATTTCCATAATCTCATTATTACCACTTTGTTCATTCCATTACAATATATATATATATATATATATATATATATATATTGTAATGTACAGATAAATATACATATATATATATATATATATATATATATCTGTACATTTTCTTTTAGTGAATCAATTGGTGATGCTCAGCTTTTAGTTAAAGTTTCACACATAGTTTCTTCAACTCCAGTTCAAAAATCATTTTTGAAAACTAGAAATTAGACTTTATGACATTATAATATAAGTTTACTTTTTCACTGTTTTCCTCTGAAGATCTGAGCTGCTATTGCTGTTTTCTTCTTACCAGTTGGACTACTACTATTACTACTGCTGTTCTCTTCACAACAGTTGGACTAAGACTGACTTATTGACTAAACACTTAAGTCTAATGCTTTAACCTGACTACCCTAACTTATTTTTACCACAACTTTATCCATCTAATCACAGACTACCTCAGACATAACAGAATTAAGCCTGGATCAATTGATTCTCTTAAACATATTATTTTCCTCTTTTTTAATAAATTAAGAATTTCAATTATACTCTATTTATTGAAAAATTTATCTATATTTATTTTTTCTTCTTAATTATTTGAAACAAATAATCTTTTAATTATACTTTAATTTGCAAAAACATTCCTTTTTTAATGAGTGTGCAAGCAAGAGAAAGAATCTATTTTAATTATTTAATAACTATAGTTTAAAAAATGTTAATACTTTTTTATTGGGTTTAAAAATTGATGAACATTTTTTTAAAGATTTTACTTCTTTTTTTTTTTTCCTTTTTAAAAAGTTATAAACTAATAGATAATTAAAATTATTGAAGAGAGAGTAAAAAATATTAATATTTATTTTATTCCTTTCTTTTATACTTTTTTCTTTCTTTTATATAACTACTCCTAACAAACATTAATCATTCATATTATTATTTAAAATGTTTGGAATTTGTTGTATAATTAATTAAGGAATGTAACTCTTTTAATAAGTTAGTAATTGTTATTCTGAAAACAAACCATAGGAAGAAATATTTTTTCCAATATATAATGCAGTGTTAGCAGTTTAAAAAACTATGGAAACAATTAATTGTGAATAAAGGAATTTATTATCTTTCTTTACTAAAAGAATTGTCATTTCTTTTTTTAGACTATTATTATTTAATTTGAGAGCTTTTTCAATATTTTTTTACTCTTGTCAAAATTTTATTTCATTAAGAAGCCTAATAATCAAATTTTAGCTCTATAATTTATTATTTAATAAATATTCTAAAATTTCTCATTTCAGTGTTATTGTAAATTTGGATCATTTTGTATTCTGAATTCATAACTAACCACACATTTTTTATTTTTCTCTAAGCATCTTTTCTCTCTATTTTCTCTAAGCTTTTTTTCTCTCTCTATAAATTATGCTGATATTAACTAGGCAAAGAGCATGGCCAGATCCATCTCTTAGTTTAAAAAAGTAAATTAGCTCAATTGTATAGATGTTTGTGATGACTCACCCTGACATCTAAATTTGTTCTTGCTTTCTGATATATTCAAATAGACAATTAGTCATACAACATTTAATTTTATAGACTGCACTACCATGCTCAGATGTGAATTTTTATTTTTTTGTGAGAATTTTATTTAAGTTTAAAGATATTTTTGAATTAACTCTAAAATCTTCAGAGCAAATAATTTTTAAGATAGTTACTAATCATTAGGAATGTCCATTTCCTATTGTCTCCATCAAATTCTACTGACTGGAATAAGTATCTTTTATAGCATTTAATATATTTATGCAGAATATTTTTACTATATTCAACCTCTTTAAGTCTCCTAACATATTTATTAATATATTCATTTCATTTATGCTCATATATGCATAATTTGTAATTTCTATCCTGAAAAAATCTGAAATCAGTCACTTTATTGTCAGTAAAGGTAAACGTTATTAATCCATAATAGAATCAGTTTGAATGATACCACTTTTAAAGTAAGGCTCCTTCCTCAAGCTATATATATATATATATATTAGTTTCCATTCTCTCAGTGCCTAACTCCATTTTCAAAACATAAAATTCAATCATGCATAAATCACATGTTTACATGTATATATAATATTATAATTTGATGACTGCATTTTTTCAAATCAATATATTGTATCATTTATTTATATATATGGTACAAATTACTTTTTAATATTAGGTAAAAAAAAGAAAGGAGAGCGAACACGATCTTTATTTTTTTTTTGTAACATAATGTTTTAAAAAAAAAAAAAAACGTACAGTGAAAGTTTAATTTTTCTTTTTTTTTTAGAAATAAGTTAACTAAAATAAATTCAATGTTGGAAAGTGCATATTGAATCATTGATTCAAATAGTGAAAGGAAATTTCAAAAGGTGAAAGATTGCTATCAGAAACAACTTTCTGATAGTAATTAAAAATGGCAGAAATTCTTAACGGAAAAACAGACTTTGTAATAAGAAAAGGAGAATAATGTAGAAGTTTATAAAGTAGAACAAAGAAAAAAAAAGAACGTGCACAGAGCTTCTAAAAAGAATCTAGGAGTATAAAAGGAGCCGACAGATTTGAAAAGGGGTCTTTTTTTTCTTATTGTTCCAATAGTGCTGAGCAATTTGAAGTGCCTCGTATTTTTTTAATAAAATGTGTCCACTTAGATACGAACTGAAATCACTCGCCATGAGTGAGTAGAACTCTATCATTTGCCGATACTTTCTCTCGAAAAAAGTCACCTAGATCATCATCTGGCTACCTAAATTAGATCGGAGATTCGGAAATAAAACTAAAAGAAAAACAACTACTGTGGACTACCCACTAACTGAATTGTACGTCGGGAAGATCGATGATCTACTTAATGTCAACTTACCGGTAAGTAAATGGCCATAATTTTTTTACATAAAGCTTTATGAATAGTGAGTTGAATGGAAATGTTATCCCATAAATTTTTCTTGGATCAGAAGATTTGCGAACTGAGAAATGAACCAAACTGTTACTACGGAAAATAAGACTAAATAATTATTACTCCAATATTTGAATCAAATTATTGAATTCATATGCACAATCTTTTCCAACATTATAATTTTGTCTTAATCATAAATATTGAATGCTTGATGAGTTAGAATAAATCTTTATTATTAACTTCACTTTCATTGTACGTGTATAAAATTAATGCTATTCTATTTAAGTTTTACCTTTAGTTATTTAACTTAGATCGGTATACAAATTATTTTTTTTGATAGATTTAATTTCCGTAATTAAGAAAAAATGGGGATATCTTCTTCTTAATGAGAATGTTAACTCAGATCGTATAATTATTACCTTACGGGCTACAATATGTTTGACGCAGTCTCAGTGGGTCTAATGACTCTGGCGCCCTCAAGTAGAAATTAAAAACTGGTTCTGCTCACGATTGTACTCGGTAATAGTTCTAGGCCGAAGTTGATCAGGAAAAATAGCTGTGTTGAGAATAGAAATACAACTTTCTTTTTTTCTTTTGATACAGCTTGATCAACTCACGCTCAAATATAAATTTGAGGCATATAGTGGCCTAGTAATACGAAAAATGTTACAATGGCTTGCCCAACTCGAGGCTAACGAAAAGAAAAAAAAACCACGACCTGAGAAAATTTAAAAATGGCATAAAATTGAGAATTTAATGTCCGTAGCCGGAAAATAAATATGACCACAAATAGTGTGCAAATCTAAAAAAGTTATTGCGTACGATTACAAAAGTTTTTTTTAGAGTAGGATTTTAAAGAAGGCTATATTGAAAGAAAATAATAGCGTATAAATTATTAAATAATAAATAAAACCGATCAAAGGTAAGAAGTGACGATAAAGGTAGAAGGGGACGGGAGATTATAGAGTGATAAAAGAGAGGGGTGTCGGTGAACGAATTTATTAGCAAAACAAAATAAAATATTCTATTTATATTGTAACAATTGATAGCGTTAAGATTTTGTTTACGGTAGCAAAAATAAGCAACATGGCCATATATGAAATTGAGAAGTAATAAAAATATACAAAATATGGCAGAAAGTGCGGAAAAATTAAAAGAGGGCATGGAAACCTTAATAAAAAAAAAACTTATACGAATGCATGACAGAATTCAAAGAAGAAATAAAAAAAGAAATGGCAGAGATGGTCAGAGAATTAAAAGAAGAAATAAAAGAACCAGTAAAAAAAAAGGAAAAAGAAAAGAAATAAAGGGATCAGTAGAACAACAGAAGAAAAGAGGATAGATAATCTTATTTGTGAGTGGGATGGCGAATTGATTAAGTACACATCTCAAGAATGCCCAAAGGTTGTTTTGCAAATAAACGATGTCAAAGTAGAGACATTGTGGGATTCTGGCAGCCAGATATCGGTAATGTCAGAAACAATGTATGAGCGCATGCGGAGCCAACCCATAGAGATACCAACTCTACCAGTGAAAAGCATGCTAATAACATTAGCAAATAACAAAAAGGCACAATTGGACTCAAAACAGGTTTGGGTGCAAATTAAGATAGGGGATAAAATTATGCCCCACACGCTATTCTAAAAGGGTTGGTACATGAAGCCATATTGGGGTCAGATTGTATGCACAAAACTGGGTGTGTGATCAATTATAAAGATGAAAAGATTATCTGTGATGGGGAAGAAGTGGAGTTTGGGTCGTGGATGAGAATGAACCAGCAAAACGTATGTAATATGAAGGTTGAGATAGAACAGCCTTCAATAGAGGCACGGATTGATGAAGTAATAAAGGGAGTGAAGGAAGGATGGAAAGAGGACCTAAAAGAAGTCTTAAATGAATATAAATCGAATTTTTCAGATAAGCCCAGGGTTATTAAAGGGTATGAGCACAGGATCAAGATCGCTGACAGTACACCATACCAGGCAAGATCATACCCAGTGCCACACCACTATAGAGCTGAGGTAGAGAGAGAATTAGCTAAAATGGAGGAGTGGGATATTATCACTAAGGGTTTGTCAGCATATAATAACCCATTGGTGGTTGTAAAAAAAAAAGATGGAACCATACGACTGTGTTTGGATGCCAGGCAATTGAACAAGATTACATGGCCAGATCAAAATGTTCCACCTCCAATTAATGAGTTGGTAAATAAATTCCGGGGGGGGAAAGATATTTTCCACGTTAGATCTGACTGCCAGCTATTGGCATATCAGGTTACACCCTGCTGACTGGAAGTACACAGCATTTCGATATAATGGTATATTGTACCAATTTAACAGAATGCCTTTTGGTCTCAAGAATAGTGGAGCAGGCCTGCTAAAATGTCTCGATTGTGTGCTGTGCCCGGAAATCAAAAAGTTAATCACTGTTTACATGGATGATGTGATTATTGCATCCAATAACACCCAGGAACACTTACAACACCTCAAGTTGTTTCTACAAGAGTGCAATATGAAGGATATTCGCATTAATTTGCAAAAAAGCTGTTTAGCAGTGGAAGAAGTGAATTTCTTAGGGCACTTAATTAATGCCAATGGAATTAGACCCCACCCGGACAAAATCCAGGCAATACTAGATTTCCCAGCCCCTCGAACACCAAAACAGGTGAGATTGTTTTTGGGGATGTGTAATTTCTACAATAAATTTTACAAAAACTTTGCTTCAGACATGGAGCCTCTGCTGCAATTATTACGTAAGGGAACGTCATGGAAATGGATGGAAGAGCATGAGACCAATTTTAGGGTTATTAAAGAGAAATTCCTTAGTCAAGTGATGTTGGTTTACCCTGACTTAAGGAAACCGTTTATTGTTCAGGTAGATAGTAGTGGGTATGGGTTAGGTGCTGCTCTTATGCAAGCTCAAGAGGATGGTACCTGGGGTGTAATTTATTTTGTCAGCAGACCACTGAGAGGTGCAGAGATTAATTACTGTGTAACAGAGAAAGAGGCCTTGGCTGTGGTGTGGGCATTTCAGAAGTTCCCCCAATTCTTGATAGGATCGGAAATGATTGTTAGGACAGATCATAAGAGCCTAGAGTTCTTAAATCACAGTTATTTAACAAATAGTAGGCTAATCCGATGGAGCCTTTTTCTCCAGGAGTTCAATTATTCCATCCAGTATTGTAAGGGCACTGAAAATGTGGTAGCCGACACATTGAGCCGGAATATTGTTCCTGATACCCAGGACCATTTGCAGATGGAAGATATCTGTTTGGCAAGTGTAGAATTAGAAACAGATGCTGTAGTAGAAGAAGGATTGAGACACTTAGGAAAGGTACAATGGCAAAGCCCGACCTACAAGAAAATTATTGATCAACTAGAAGACAAAGATGAAGTGGGAGAGACAGCAGATGCTAACACTGATGAGAGATACCACCTGAAAGAAGGGATACTATGGTATATCACCGACCCTCGAAGGGATCAATGGAAAATGATCATACCAGAAAGTTTACAGGAAGGACTTATTGACTACGCACATCATATATATGGGCACTATGGTGTAAATAAAGTGGAAGCCTTATTGAGGACATGGTTCCACTGGCTGAATATGAGAGCACAGGTCACCAGGATAGTAAGCTCATGTGAAATGTGTCAGAAGAAACAACCAGCAAACAAGTTGTATCAAGGTCCATTGAATTCTATCATCCCTAAAGAACCCAATGACCTGGTGGCTATTGATTTCTATGGACCATTGCCAGCTTTCGGGAAAATGAAATATCTACTAGTAGTATATGACCTTTTTTCAAAATGGGTGTCAGCATATCCGGTGACCCAAGCCAATACCAAGAATGCCATACGAGCCCTTGAGGTACGATATTTTAAAAGGGTAGGCAAACCAAAAGCTATTTTGTCGGACCACGGTACGCCGTTCACATCTTATGATTGGCAACAGTGGATAGAGAGGATGGAGGTAAAACACATATTGTCATCCATACAAAATCCGCAATCAAACCCTTGTGAGCGGGTGATGAGAGAGTTAGGACACCTCTTCAGGGTATATACTGCATCCAACCATAGAGGATGGGTGAAACAACTCCCAAGGGTGTTAAATTTCATAAATTGGTCTCATAATGAATCTACCGGATTTGCACCTGTAAGACTTCACTTCGGACAAGCAATACCTAGATTGTACCAATCCAAGTTACCCGCTGGTCCAGAAAACATTGATAAAGGGAGAGATCATGAAGAAGCAAGAAAAAAATTGGAACACTGTGCCAAGCTCCGAACCCAGCGGAAAGGAGGCCTGACTGATAAGTTTAAAACAGGGGATACAGTATGGGTAAAAACGAACCCTGTGAGTCAAACTGGGAAGCATATTTTTAAAAAGTTCCAAAATTTGTATGAGGGACCTTACCAAATCAGCCGACAGGATGGTCCAAATGCTTTCACTTTAAAGAATGGTGAAGGAGAAAGGGGTACCTATAACGCTAGGTCACTGAAACCATATAAGACTAGGACGTGGGTTAGAAGTACTCCATAAAGACTTATTAAGAATAAAATTAGTTCAAACCCATATTTTATTCTCATTCCCCTGCCCCGGTGGTATTGTACCATTTATTTATATATATGGTACAAATTACTTTTTAATATTAGGTAAAAAAAAGAAAGGAGAGCGAACACGATCTTTATTTTTTTTTGTAACATAATGTTTTAAAAAAAAAAAAAAAACGTACAGTGAAAGTTTAATTTTTCTTTTTTTTTTAGAAATAAGTTAACTAAAATAAATTCAATGTTGGAAAGTGCATATTGAATCATTGATTCAAATAGTGAAAGGAAATTTCAAAAGGTGAAAGATTGCTATCAGAAACAACTTTCTGATAGTAATTAAAAATGGCAGAAATTCTTAACGGAAAAACAGACTTTGTAATAAGAAAAGGAGAATAATGTAGAAGTTTATAAAGTAGAACAAAGAAAAAAAAAGAACGTGTGCAGAGCTTCTAAAAAGAATCTAGGAGTATAAAAGGAGCCGACAGATTTGAAAAGGGGTCTTTTTTCTCTTATTGTTCCAATAGTGCTGAGCAATTTGAAATGTCTCGTATTTTTTTAATAAAATGTGTCCACTTAGATACGAACTGAAATCGCTCGCCATGAGTGAGTAGAACTCTATCATTTGCCGATACTTTCTCTCGAAAAAAGTCACCTAGATCGTCATCTGGCTACCTAAATTAGATCGGAGATTCGGAAATAAAACTAAAAGAAAAACAACTACTGCGGACTACCCACTAACTGAATTGTACGTCGGGAAGATCGATGACCTACTTAATGTCAACTTACCGGTAAGTAAATGGCCATAATTTTTTTACATTAAGCTTTATGAATAGTGAGTTGAATGGAAATGTTATCCCATAAATTTTTCTTGGATCAGAAGATTTGCGAACTGAGAAATGAACCAAACTGTTACTACGGAAAATAAGACTAAATAATTATTACTCCAATATTTGAATCAAATTATTGAATTCATATGCACAATCTTTTCCAACATTATAATTTTGTCTTAATCATAAATATTGAATGCTTGACGAGTTAGAATAAATCTTTATTATTAACTTCACTTTCATTGTACATGTATAAAATTAATGCTATTCTATTTAAGTTTTACCTTTAGTTATTTAACTTAGATCGGTATACAAATTATTTTTTTTGATAGATTTAATTTCCGTAATTAAGAAAAAATGGGGATATCTTCTTCTTAACGAGAATGTTAACTCAGATCGTATAATTATTACCTTACGGGCTACAATATGTTTGACGCAGTCTCAGTGGGTCTAACGACTCTGGCACCCTCAAGTAGAAATTAAAAACTGGTTCTGCTCACGATTGTACTCAGTAATAGTTCTAGGCCAAAGTTGATCAGGAAAAATAGCTGTGTTGAGAATAGAAATACAACTTTCTTTTTTTCTTTTGATACAGCTTGATCAACTCATGCTCAAATATAAATTTGAGGCGTATAGTGGCCTAGTAATACAAAAAACGTTACAATATGTAATCTTACAATTGAATATTTATAAATACAGTAATTGGATATATGTAAAATACAACTTTAAAAAATTTATCCACTTAGGAGCACTTTTGTAGTGCTTTCGACTATCCTCATTGTCTTCATCAACTAACACTTTGAAAGGCTAACCTTTCCACAATTCTGTGATCTTAATGTTTGCTGCCTATCTGTTAATTAAGTCTTGTTTGTATTTGTATATTAGTATAGCTTTCTTTATTTTCCTTTTGTTGTTATTTTTTCAATTTGCATACTTTGCATATATCTAATTACTGTATTTATAAATATTCAATTGTAAGATTACATATATTGATTGGAAGAAATACAGACAGTGAATTATAATATTATTTGATAGATAGATAGATAGATAGATAGATAGATAGATAGATAGATAGATAGATAGATAGATAGATAGATAGATAGATAGATAGATAGATAGATAGATAGATAGATAGATAGATAGATAGATAGATAGATAGATAGATAGATAGATAGATAGATAGGTAGGTAGTAGTAGGTAGGTAGTAGGTAGGTAGGCATGTAGATAGATAGATAGATAGATAGATAGATAGATAGATAGATAGATAGATAGATAGATAGATAGATAGATAGATAGATAGATAGATAGATAGATAGATAGATAGATAGATAGATAGATAGATAGATAGATAGATAGATAGATAGATAGATAGATAGATAGATAGATAGATAGATAATTCATGGGTAGAATAAGAATATTTCCCAAAATAAAAAAATGATATGAACATAAAAGATATTTATGACCACAATTTAATAATTCAAAATAAATATGCAATTAATAATAATACAAACACAGGCATTATAAATACAAATACACACACATAAATAAATCGATCTGCATTTGTATGTGTATGATTTCTTTCAAATTTTATTAATTAAGAGAAATTAATATTCTAAATTGAACTTACATTATGTTCCTTTTTATTATACAGATTGATTTCATTTATTAAATAAAATTTGTTAATTCACCATAATATAAAATATTCATAACTGGAACTTAATTATCAAAATTAGAATATGCAATTCGAAATTATTGATGCATATGATTTTATAATAATAAAATCTTTTATTAAAAATATATACTTATCTTGAGTTTTCTTTCTATAGAATATATATATATATATATCAGTATTGAATGTGTCAATATGTTTTCAACAACTTATTCTTTTATTTGAAAACTTCCTAATTCTTATCTAATAAGCCTCTATTAATTTTATCTGTTTAATTAGTGGATCCTTGGATAGTAGATGAATTTCTCCTGTTGATGATTAACACTTTATTTCAGATTTATCTAATGTATGGTATTCATCTTCATCACACAGTATACTTTTAACTTTACCTTATCATTTGCTTTAGGCAAAGTTTTCATTTGGGGCTTTAGAAATTTTGTTCAACACATTCATTATTTCTCCTATTACATGAACAGAAAAAGATTCATACCCATTGAACAAATATATTTAGGCTACCATTGTGCCAAAATCAGCAATAACACATATTAAATTCAGCTTTACAAAAAAAATCAAGTCAGATGTCACATGACCTAATTTAATAAGCTTGTTAAGAGCTTATTTGTGAGCTCTATATATAAATTCAGTTTTATATGCAAAAAAATCAATGAAACTTTCATCTAATATTCTCTGGTAATTAGAACTATGTCATTCTTTTCTTTTAATGGTAGAAGCTATATATTTTTTCTTAATGATTCAATCTCTAGTTTATTAACAAAACTTAGATTGAGAAGTCTAATAAAATCTAAAACAATGAGGTGGACAAAAATTTCTATAATATATTTGTCCATCATTCTTAGCATATTCTTATTTTTAAAGAAAACCATGTCTTAAGTTCGTTGACCTTCTATTACTAATTCTATCTTTACACCATCTAAATTGTTTTATTAATAAACAACATTTATTTCCTTTCCTTGTTTACAAATTTGTGTATTACTAAACTTAATTACAAATTTGTAAAATTATTTATGAGGTACCCAAAAATAACTGGCATCATTCTCTGGAACCTGTAGTACATGCCCCTGCTGCTATATATCTTTTGCAAAGGTCCCACTCCACCTATCAGCCAACTTAATTATTGAGAGAAGTCATGTTATGGCATAATAAAAGTTTTTGTTATGGGTATCTTGCTTATTTGTTGATTTTTGTATTGGCTGAAAATTTGAAACAACACAAAATTCTGTTTTATGTTAAAGAAAATGGCAGAGAAAACAGTTATAATATATGAAATAGCTTATAAGCAAGATGCTCTGGGGGAAACACAAGTTTACAGTCAAGCATTGATGGCCTAGTAGTTAGCATAGCTGCCTTCCAAGCAGCTGGCCTGGGTTCACTTCCTGGTCAATGCATTTGACATATGAAAAAAGACACAAGTTTACAAATGGTTTAATTTAGGT
The DNA here is from genome assembly GCA_028023455.1 of Epiperipatus broadwayi. Classification (NCBI taxonomy): domain Eukaryota; kingdom Metazoa; phylum Onychophora; class Udeonychophora; order Euonychophora; family Peripatidae; genus Epiperipatus; species Epiperipatus broadwayi. Next base: position 10,290,605 of record JAQFVV010006221.1, on the reverse strand, counting down.
GTCGAATTACCATTTCCCCAAAAGGCACAGCAAGTGAAGTCTAATGTCAAGATGATGCTATTTTTTTTTATGCAAACAGGATTGTTCACTCATAATTCATTTATAACGATCATTTTAATTCAAGTTCATGTTTATATGATGCAGTAAAATTAAAGTGTCTCAATTTGTGACCAAATGGGGAGTGTACGTTTTATCACAATAAAATGCCAACACACAAAGCCTTGAGTAAGATACAATTTTAAATTAAATTTAGTATGACTCATCTTATCTATCGATAGCCATATTCACCCAATTTTGCTTTGTATGATTTCTTATTCATTCAAATGAAAAAATGACTCTTTTTTTTTTTTGCAGACTTAAAAGTGATGAATAGTCAAGCATTAGTGACCAAGTGGTCAGCACTGCTGCCTTACAAGCAGTTGTTCCGGGTTTGCGGGTTCGCTTCCTGGCCGATGCTTTGGCATATGAAAAAAAAAGTGATGAATAAAAAGAAGATGTATGTGTTTAAAAGGCATCATTTTGCAAAAGTTTCCAGATTAATTTGAAAAGTGAAAATCAGTTTAGATCAGTGCATTGTGTTAAATGGATTGTACTTTGAAAGAGATGCAATTTGTAACACCAAAAAATAAATAATTTATTATTACAAAATTTTGGTTATATCTGGATAATCCCTCATATATATTTTATCTAATATTTAGTGATTTGATTAACTTTTGGTCAAATAAATTTCATTATCCTAATTTCAATTATTTTGTTATAGAAATTATTTTTAAATTGTTCAGATTTTTATTTTTATTTTTTACATTATATTATTTTTTTCGCAATATTATCTAAATTAACTAAACTAATACATAAGTAATATCATCTCAATGAATAATATTTCTGTAGTGTAATTAATTATTCATTTATTGGATACTCTCTGCTTTAATGAAAGACTAATAATATAACCTTTTCTCTTCATTTCCGATTTATAAAATTCCATTTTGTTTCTTAATCAGACAGATGATTAAGTTTTTATTTTTTTTATTTCTTAATACATAATATTGCAAAAATATAATTAATATATACAAATAAACAAATAGGTATAATAATCCACGCAGTAATACTGTCGCATTATTAATTTTCTAATTATATATCGGCTATGAGGCAAAACATTAATTTACTTTATAAGCACAGATGTATTTATTAGAAAATATTTATTCACAATTATCTTACAATAAATGTATAAGTAATATATATTAAGGCTATAACTTTAAGACTATGCGCCTAAATACGACAGTAGGGACCTGTAGAGGTCGCTACTGTCGTATTTAGGCACAGAATAGAGTTTTCCCAAGTAGTTGGAGTAATACAAGAGTAAGGTTATTATTTAAAGGAAAGGGTAAGGATCATAGAAAGTTGAATAATTATAGACCGATAGCGGTAACATCAGTTTTATATAAAGTTTTCTCGTATATGGTGGCTAGTAAAGTTCTAAAATGGATGGAAGGGAATAATGTAGTGGGTGAAATGCAAGAAGGTTTTAGATTAGATAGGCGTATAGGAGATAGTTTATTTGTAGTTACACAACTTATGGATATGAGTAGGAATGCAGATAAACAGTTATATATGAGTTTTATAGATATAGAGAAGGCATATGATAGAGTAAATAGAAATAGATTATGGATAAGTTTAGCAAATTTGGGAATGGATGAAGCTTTAATAGATATTATTAAGAAATTATATGAAAATAATTATTATATATATCAATTACAGAATATAGAATCAATTAAAATTAAAAATGGTGTGGGACTAAGGCAAGGATTCCCTATGTCACCTATTTTGTTTGTGTTGTATTTGAGTGAAATGGAAAGAGCAATAGAAAGATTAGGAAGAGGGATAGAGATACCGTTAATAGGTAGTAAGGGAGTATATATTTTGTCAGGTCTTTTTTTGCAGATGATATATTTTTGTGTGCAGAAAAAAGAGAAGATATGGAAGTTATGTTGAGGACATGTGCAAGGGTGGGTAAAGAGATGGGGATTAAATTTAGTGAAGAAAAATCAAATATAATGATGGTTAATACTGAGGAAAGAGAAGATGTAGAATTTTTATTGGGAGATATTAAGTTAAGTGTGGTGAATAGATATAGTTATTTGGGAATTATTTTAAGTAATCAGAAAAATTATTTGGTTGAATGGGAGAAAAAATTGATAAATGAAGCAAAGAAAAGAAAGGGATTGATAAAGAAATTAACAGTATTTTCATATAATAAATATGATGTAGCTAGAATTATATGGAAAGGAGTTTCAGTAGCAGGGTTAACATATGGTAATGATGCATTATATGTTAGTAAAAAGATATTAAATTATTTAGAAAAAGCTCAAAGGGAAGTAGGAAAACACGCATTGGATGCAGAAGTATGGACAGCAAAGGAGGCAATTCAAGGAGAAATGGGATGGTCAAGTTTTCATATGAGAGATGTAAAAAGTAAAATGAAAATGTTTGGTAGATTGCAGTTTATGGATAATAAAAGAATAGCTAAAATAGTATTTAATTGGGTTATGAGTAAAGGGCAGGTAACAAGATGGGTGAGAAAGGTAATGTGCTATGCAAAAGATTTGGATAAAGAATTTATATCAGTATATTTGTACAAAAGATGGGATGATTGTGTTAAGAGGATTATTGAGTGTTATAGTAGTAAGGAATGGGATAAAAGAATAAATTTATTAATAAAGACTAGGGAGTTAGATAGATGGAGAAATAGTATGGAGAGTAAAAAGAGTTTAAATATATATAGAAATAAACAGAATATTAGGTGTGAGTTAATTTATGATAATAGTAAGGAAAGTAGTTTATTGTTTAAGGCTCAAACGGGATCTTTAGTTACAAAAGAATATACATGTAAATGGAAAAATATGGGTGATTTATTTTGTAAATTATGTAAGGAAGGAATTGAAAATATTAGGCATTTGTTAATTGAATGTAAATGTTTGAAAACAGAAAGGGTACATATAATGAAGTTGTGGAAAAATGAATATGAAAAGAGTGATTATACAGAAAGTGAATTATTGGTTTTTATGCTGGGATGGGAAAAGATAAGGGGGATTTAGATATAAAGGTTATAGAGTTGACAAAAATTATGTTGTGGAAATGGGATAGAGCAGATTATGGATAAATTTAGAGTGGGGAATGTAAAAGAAAGTGGCTAACAGGTTTATCTGGGCATAATTGCTGAGATATTCTTGACTTCGTTTAAGGAGAAGCCAAAATACATCACAAATACATCACAGTCTTAAAGGTTATAGCCTTAATATGTATTACTTACGTAATGAGTAGGCGCTTTACAAATTATTAATTACAATAAATATATAAATGATTATTATTATTATTTTGGAATTTATAGAGGTGTATGGGGACTTGTACTAATTGAAGAGATCTTGGATGTATTTAGCATAATATTTTTTTTTATATATGTCAAAGGCAGCTACGCTAACCGCTAGGCCACCAACGCTTGACAGGCATAATAATTTTCTAATGTTTACAACGTTGAAATGTAAGAATGAATATAATGTAATTTCTAGAAATACGTACATGTATGTATATAAAGGAATTAAATGTTTTTTTAGGCATTATTAAAAAAAAGTTTTAATAAAATTTGATCATATATCGAATTGCACTGTGCTGATAAATTAACTACATGTCACATATGATGTAGCCTAATATCTTAGCTGATTATAGTATGTAAAATAGTTTTAAGAATAGAATATATTGTATTTAAAGGGGTGGCAGGAAATGGCAAATTGTCTTCACCCAATGACCAGGTATTATTTTTTACACTTATTCCCATAAGAATATAGATCAACATTTAAGCACAGAACTTAACATATGAAATATATAAATTGTAGGAGTAAAGGAAATGTTTTTTCTTTCTTTTTTATTTATATATTCTATGTTATTGTTAATAATAAACATTATACTAATGCAAAAATATAACTTGCTTTTTGAAAGCTTTAACCTTCGTTTAATCATAAGTGGGGCATTTTTAAAAGATAAAACTTAATATATTTGTCTGAATATGAGTGTTTATATTTTATTGTTGAAAAAATATTGAAAGTACAGTTAATATTATTGATTTCTTATTCTATTTTAGGAAAAGAAGATAAATTTTTCTAACTATTTTTTTATTCCCTTTTCTTATTATATATTCATTGATGTGCAGATAGTTTTCTGTTTGTATATACAAGCTATATATACAAACACAAATTTATATACTATATATACAAATGTAAAATAGCTTTTAAATACCCCACTATAATGTGATAGTTTCTCTAACAATCCCTCCCTACCCCTTTCATCAAGGAACAGTGGAGAAGAAATTATTAATAGGCTTCACAAAACCTACATTGAGAAATTGAATGGTTTATATTCTTGAATCATGCCTAACTAAAAATGTCTAGATACCTATTTACTGACCATTATTAGATAGTTTGCTAGGTTGCTTGAATTGGATTCTTTTTGTAAAAAAATCCTAAATCAGATTGGAAATATAAAATATTAACCAATGTATGATGATCATATGTAATCTATGAATGATGATTAAAAGATATTGCAATTAATATTAATTTAACTTAAAAACATTCTTTTATTTACAATCAACAATATTCCTATCAAAAAACATAAGAAACAATAACTAAATTTCAGTGATATCTTGTTTTACTATTGTAACGTTAAAACTGTATACTTGTTGTTGTTTTTTTAAAAAAAAAAACAGACAAAAAAACAAATAGTACTCTTTAATTAATGAGTAATATTTCTGTAGAGTAATTTTTACTAAACCACTTTTGTGCAAAGCAGGAACTGATTTCTATCCTCTTTTAACACCTTCCCTGTCTTATGTGAGAGTGGTGTAGTGAAAATTACACTACAGAAATATTACTCATTATTAGATCATATCTACTCTAATGAATGACTAATAAAAATTATTAACAAACAGTGCCCTCTGTTTTTACATTTTCAAACATAGATATTCATATATTTTGTGTTTTCTTAGGAGATTTATTACCAGATCAAAAATCTTATGGTATATGTTATCATATCTTTTTATTGTTAATTAGAACTTATTATATATATTGTTTTTAATTTTGCATATATTCTTATATCTTTGTTAAAAAAAAGTTTGATAACCAATCCAATTTTTAATTATATGAGAGCTTTGTACATAATGTAAAATGTTTATTTTATTTATTTAATAACTGAAACACAGGCTTATTATATACCTGTGTCTATATATGTAATATATAGGGTATATGAGCACACACTTTCACACCACTCTCCACTCTATCTCATAACACTGATACACTTGAACACATATATGTTGAAAAGATAAATAATCACAATATACGTATTTCATGCTAAACCAGAAATCATCAGTTGGTCCAGATTACCATCTCTACACATATATGCTATGAGTGCTCAGATATATATATTAAGATAGCCAATCTCCATACTTTAATGGACAGGCTTCAATCTACTCCTCCTCCAACTCTTCAACCATCCATCCAATTGAAAATCTGATGATGGAACACTCAAAGGCCACCCTGAGGATGAGATTCTTGTCACACCCATGTTGACCTAGGGTCAATATGACCCCTCGTGTACAGGAAATAATCCATTTAATACATATACAAGAGATGGGCAGACATCTCTACTATGTAATACAAAATAATATTCATTCTGTTTTTATTCACAGTACAATAAAAATTATAACATCAGTTGTTGTTGAATCATTGGATCTGATAACTAAGACTTAAACAAATGACATATTCTTTAGAAATTTCACCTGGAATTATATTTTAGGTTGTCATAGAAAACAATTGATTCCAATGTAAAATTAATATGCTGTGGCAAAACATGTAAATATATAGTATTTATTAAAAAATACTTATTCACAATTATCATACAATAAATATATAAATAATATATATTATGGCTATAACCTTAAGACTGCGCTAAATATGACAGCAGGAACCTCTACAAATCTTAACACAAGATTAACGACTTTAAAAGTGTAGAGGTCCCTACTGATGACGTATTTAGGTGCATAGTCTTAAGGTTATAGCCTTAATGTGTATTACTTACATAATGAGTAGGCGTTTTACAAATTATTAATTAAATGATTGTTATTATTATTATTACATTGGAATTTATAGAGCTACGTGGGGACTTGTACTAATTGAAGATATCTTGAATGTATTTAGCATAATAATTTTCTAATGTTTACAACGTTAAAATGTAAGAATAAACATAATACAATTTCTAGAAATACATACGTGCATGTATATAAAGGAATTAAATATTTTTTAGGCATTATTAAAAAAGGTTTTAATAAAATTTGATTATACATCGAATTGCACTATGTTGATGAATTAACTACATGTCACATATGATGTAGCCTAATATCTTAGCTGATTGTAGTATGTAAAATACTTTTAAGAATAGAATATATTGTATTTAAAGGGGTGGCAGGAAATGGCAAATTGTCTTCACCAATGACCAGGTATTATTTTTTACACTTATTCCCATAAGAATATATATCAACATTTAAACACAGAACTTAACATATGAAATATAAATTGTAGGAGTAAAGGAAATGTTTTTTCTTTCTTTTTTATTTATATATTCTATGTTATTGTTAATGCAAAAATATAACTTGCTTTTTGAAAGCTTTAACCTTCGTTTAATCATAAGTGGGTCATTTTTAAAAAATAAAACTTAATATATTTGTCTGAATAGAGTGTTTATATTTTATTGTTGAAAAAATATTGAAAGTACAGTTAATATTATTGATTTCCTATTTTAGGAAAAGAAGATAAATTTTTATAACTATTTTTTTAATCCCCTTTTCTTATTACATATTCATTGATGTGCAGATAGTTTTCTGTTTGTATATACAAGCTATATATACAAACACAAATTTATATACTATATATACAAATGTAAAATAGCTTTTAAATAGCTTACTATAATGCGATAGCTTCTCTAACACCCCCCCCCCCTTTCATCAAGAAATAATGAAGAAGAAATTATTAATAGGCTTCACAAAACCTACATTGAGAAATTGAATGGTTTCTATTCTTATTTATGCCTAATTAAAAATGTCTAGATACCTATTTACTGACCATTATTAGGTAGTTAGCTAGGTTGCTTGAATTGTATTTTTGCAATAAAATCCTAAACCAGATTGGAAATATAAAATATTAACCAATGTATGATGATCATATGTAATCTATGAATGATGATTACTTCTTGCAGATATTTCAATTAATATTAATTTAACTTAAAAACATTATTTACAATCAACAATATTCCTATCAAAAAATATAAAAAACAACAATTAAATTTCAATGATATCTTGTTTTACTATTGTAATGTTAAAACTGTATACACCTGGGTCTTGTTTTATGCAGTAGATACATTCCACAGAAAACCTACATTAAAAAAAATCACACAAAAATAGACTTGACTTATCTTGAAAAATGGGGGATAGGTGCTGTAATTTTCAGAATTCGTATAAAAGCAAAGCAACAAGAAAGAATTACTTTAAAATTCACATTAAAAAAATAAGCAATTAAAGTATGACTAATAAAAAATGTCAAATATTTGAAAAAAATTAATACAAGACAAACTTTTTTTTTACTTTTTTTTATTACTACAGTATTTAATTTTAAATTTTTCATACATATTTTAACATTACTGCTAGCGTTCATTTGTAAATTGGTAAGAAATCAGACTCAATGCGATGTGATGTATTGTAGCTTCTCCTTAAACGAAGTCAACAATCTCTCAGCAATTATGCCCAGAGAAACCTGTTGACCACTTTATTTTTGTTCATGGTGTGATGTACAACTAACACCACTTTCTGTCTTATGTTGTGTTAATGGTTTTCTGTTTCTATATTAAAAAAATGAAATCGCAATCAAAACAAAATATTATACATTATCATTAGAAAGATTATTTTCAGCTTATAAAATCTTCATTTTTTATTTTAAAAATCCAAAAGATTATTTATTTCTGTTATATATAACAAAGTAGGTTTTAAAAGTTTAAATTTTTTGAATATTTATTGTGATATTTTTATATGTAAGTATAAATCTATTATTATTATTAACTCATTAGTATAAATAGGTTATTTACATAGAAGCTAAAAATCTAATTACTACTTCAGGCCATATTCACGTTAGCTGCTAATATAACATTATATTTTGGGGAAAAAAAAAGTATTTCAAATGAAAATAAGTTATTAATAATTTAAATTTCTTCATATCTAATAAATATAGTGAAATATAAAAAGATATTAAGAAGAAATATGAATCGCATAACGTCAAAATCGCATTAAAATAATCCGCATAAAATGAGATCCAGGTGTACTTGTTTTTTTTTTAAAAACAACAACAACAAACAAACAGTTCTCTTTAATGCAGTGATTCTCAGCCTGTGGGTCATGACCATTTTGAGGCTCAACCAACCCTTTCACAGAGGTTACCTAGACAATTGGAAAATACATATTTTCGATTCATAACATAGCAAAATTAAAGTTGGGGTCACCACAACATAAGAAAGGGTCATGGCATTAGGAAGGTTGAGAGCCATTGCTTTAATGAGTAATATTTACTACAGAAATATTACTCATTAGTAGATCATCTCTAGTCTAATGAATGACTAATAAAAATTATTAACAAAAAATACTCTTTGTTTTTGCATTTTCAAACATAGATATTCATATATTTTATGTTTTCTTAGAAGATTTATTTCCAGATCAAAAATTCTATTGTGAATGTTAGCATATATTTTTATTGTTAAGTAGAACTTATGATATATATATATATTGTTTTTAATTTTGCATATATTCTTACATGTTTGTCTGTTAAAAAAATCGATAACCAATCAATATTCAATTATACGAGAGCTTTGTATATAATGTAAAATGTTTATTTTATTTATTTAAGAATATATTTAAAACAAAATAATATTCATTCTGTTTTTATTCACAGTACAATAAAAATTATAACATCTGTTAGTGTTGAATCATTAAACCTGATAACTAAGACTTAAACAAATGATACATTCTTTAGAAATTTCACCTGAAATTATATTTTAAGTTGTTATAGAAAACAATTGGTTCCAATATAAAATTAGTATGTTGTGGCAAGGAATTTATTACAATTTCAAAAAAAAAAAAAAGCAAACACAGTAAAAATTGTTAATGTGATAGAGATGTGAAATATTACAAAAATGTGTAAGATATTTCAAGCCAAGGGTTTTTAGAGAACTAATCATTGTTAATTAACTATTCACAGATCATTACGTTTATAACAGAGTAGACAATATGACAATTTTATAAATTGCTTTGAAAAATAAAATTATATAATGACAACTTATTTTATAACAGGTTATGCCAACCATATAAAAGTTACATGTATTATTTACAAGTACTTAGAATTGCTAAAATAATCGAGGTGACAAATCACATTTACTTGACTTATATAGTTAAATAAATATTTTGTTAAAAATATTTGAAAAAATTATAGTGAATTTAAAAATAGCTTTATCTTATATAAAAGTATTATCTGAAAATTCATTTTTAATTATTCCTATAGAGTTACCAGATTCGTATTTTTTTATAAAAAACTGAAACCTCTCTAAACTTGATGTTTTTATGTATAATAATAATTGATTGATGGTTATATAAGACTAAGGCTAAAATTCTGTTGTAGATGTTAGATAATTTGATTACCATTATTTATTATCATATAATTATTTATCAACAGTTTATATATATATATTGTAATGGACCTAAGTCTGGATCAATTTCCAAACCGGATGCTCAATGTATCAAAATGAAATGGCGAGAAATGGAATATTGTTGATGGAGAATACGGGAGAAGGTCTACATTATACCTGACCAATATTTGAGCTTGTCTACAAAAGTTGAGCTAAATTTTAAAATATGGTCAAAATACAATTTAAAATGGTATACCCAGAGCCCCCTCAATTTACAGGTCCTATTATGTCTCGGAGTTCAAACTCAGTGAAGAAATTTGGCTTTAACTCTACTCAAGGATGAATTTAAACAGGATGGCAATAATGTAACCTCTACATAGGTTCCTAATGGCTTTTTTACTAATGAATGTATTCTTAAGTCCTCACATGTAAATATCATGAATATATATAAAAGATGTGTGAACATGTACAATAGATATCCTGGTGAGTGAAGTATGAATGATGCATGATAATCTAGAGACCAGAGAAACAAAGATTTTTTAACTTCAAACAAGAAATATTTATTAACAAAATCTGGGTTCCAAATTTATAACAATTATAATTTAATAAAATATAAACATAAATATAATAAAGTATGGATACATGTCTTTACTATAATACAACTTAATACTACTGTTGATTCATGGTTACAATAACATGGTCATATACCCCAACCTGAACAACAGAAGTAAGTTAAATATTAAACATATCACTTAAAAAATAAAATTACAATGCATAACACTGTAGAATAATGTAACTATTATCCTAAGAATCAACTATATTATTAGGTGTTTAAAGTTTAATTAGATTGTGTTATCTGAATGTATATTAAACTTATGTCTATGGATTGCTAATTGATGATTTATAGATAGAGTTCGTTTGTAAGACAGTTAATCATACATCAGGAAAATTACTCATATATAATTAATTGTTAAATGAATATTTAACTTTATACACTAAATACTTAATTAAATGTAGATGGTTAAAAATCTTACCTTTGTCTTTTAAGTCAAGGTCCAGACATCAAGTCTAATGTACCCAATTATAATAAGATTTTATTTACCCACATAAATTGTATATGTACACCAAGAGTTGTGCAAATATATTTTTCTCTCTCTATCAAAATTTAAGCATAATGAGTTCTTTAAATTTTAAGATTATAGAAGGGAAAAAAATGTTTCTGCAAATAAGTAGAAAGGTGAGAAAAATCATAACTCCACTCTCAGTATACACCAAAATACAAATATAAAATATTCAAAAGCATCAAAATAAACAAAAATTTAGGTTTCTTTAAAAATAAATGGTTAAAATTTGTAAGAGTGCTGTCAGTGTCCTTGGAAGATGATGTCTCTCTTTTATTCGTGCATGTTGAATGATTCCAAACTCCAACCACTTAGAACAATTTCCACAATGAAGTTGAACTCATAAAGCTCCTGATTTCATAGAAAATGTTCTGAATCCATGAGAACTTTCTTTTAAATCATTCCATGTTTGCTTGGATACTAGACACACCAATGGTTAGACTTTATCACCATTTGATGGCATGAAGAAGGCCAAAAGACCCTGCAACAATTGGTTTAGCAAGACTGCATTATTATATTATCCAAATAAGTAATTATATATAGGTTTTTTCGAGTATCAGTGTTTGATTTTTTACTATATAACAAGCCAAAAGTCAAATCTGATGAAATATTATTTCCAAGTTAATTTATAAATGATTCTTTGACGATTTAATTTATGAATTATCTTAGTAATATAATTGAACTTTGCTTTTTTAAGTATTAAATATTTGATAAGCCCTAAAATTATTTACATATTAAAACTATTAGAAAATAATATATATATTTATTAGAAAATAATATTTATATATATATGAAAGGTACATCAATTTGCAATAAAATAACTAGCCAAAACTAAATTATAAATCCACTGTCATTAGTTTTCCTCTCAAGGCAATTAGTGAACTTGAAATTTTATTTTGGATCATTATTTAATTATAGATTAATGTGCTTAATTTATTACATTGACTCATCAAGTTGTTGGCATTTAATATATATATATATATATATATATATATATATATGATCACAGATGGAGTTCTACCAATAGCCCACTCAAGCTTGTTTACAAAAAATACTCCATCTGTGATCATAAAGTGCAAGCTATAGGCAGGTTAAAAGGTTTTTGGCTTGTTTTTGTTATATATATATATATATATATATATATATATATATATATATATGTGGTATATATATATATATATATAAACCACAACTAATATATGAAGGCAGTCAATACTTAAACAATATCAATATCATTAATAATCAACAATCTCAATTTGTTGTCAAAGCAACCTCCTTTAATCAATAAAAGGTGGAAATCTACTTTTACCTGTGGACTAATAAGTTTGTATAGACATTAAACATTGCAACGTGACTGCAGAGATTGAAATTATTAACACAATGTTTAAATAAATCAGGTAAATGTAGTCTGCAATCTTTAGTGTTTATATAGACCTGTTAGACCATAAATAAAGGTGGATTTCCATCTTTATTGATTAAAGGAGGTTGTCTTAATAACAAATTGAGATTGTTGATTGTTAATGGTATTGATATTGTTCAAATGTTGGCTGCTTTCATGTATTTACATAGAATACTTGTCTAGCCTTGAGCATTGTTAGATTTATTATATATGTATACATTGTAACCCATGTAACAAACACAGAATATGAACCTACACAGGTCACAACATTGGTTCCCAAAATCCACCAACTGTAACCTTCCAATGCAGAGCAGAGAAATAGCATGAAGCCGACTACAAATAAGTCTATCAAATGCATCTTATATCAAAACTCAAATCTCAGATTATTTCATATTACAAATTATATATAATGAATACAATTATTTATAACAACAACAATAATAATTACCTTAATAAAATATGACCATACAGTTTAAATAATGAGTCTGAAACTTCCTCTCTCAGGGTTCATATATACTACATTCTTTAAAGCAGTTTGAATTTTCTTCCTGTATAGATATTTTATTTATACAGCACATAAGTATAATTAAAACTATAATCTTATAATAAACGAATTTATACTAATTACATACAGATGAAGTAGTGCAACAGGTAGAAAGGGTATATTTTATGCTACCCACAGCATTATAAATTCACTCTTAAATAAATAGTAATTAACGAGGTATGTGACTTGCCACAATGCAGGTGAAATGGATAAGTAAATCAAATAAATGATAATATGTGATCATTGAAATGTATTCTTTTTAAAACAATGAATAATAAAACTTTATTATGAGATTTTCTGGTTAATGGATGCAGTAATATTGGCAACGAAAACAGAAAGGTATTTTAATAATAACAAAAACATTTATTTACAATATAAATAAATATTTAAAATTTATTACAATAAATATTTAAAAATAATAATTTTAATTTAATAAATTAAGATAATAAAGATTTTAAACAATTTTACAATAAATATCCTATTTAAGTATTGCTACAAATTATAATAATGACTTATTGCATTATTTATTAAGTTCTCGTCCTTAGTATCTAACACATTTTCCCAATTATTCTGAACTCAAGATAAAACAATTAATATATATATATATCAGGCCACTAGAGTAATGTTAACTACCCATTGATAACAACTGTTTCAAAACCAGTGTGAAAAAGCATTTGTTCTTACATTACAAAGACAGCATATTGTATAAATTATAAGTATACCGTTGAAATACTAATGATACATATGAGAGGTGTGGAAATTGATATAATATACATATTACACTTCAAGAACTGTTTTAACATTAAATTGCAGTAGATTGTGAATACCTTTAAAATAAATATGCCTTGAAATGCTTTTAAATAATCTGTAACACCTTTAAACATTGCAATATAGGCATGGTGGATAATAAACATTATATAAATAGGCATCCAGTATCTATGTACAGGCAGTGCTGAAAAATTAATAAGCTAAATTCTCTTTTTCATCAAGGGGCTGAGCATATAAACAATATACAAATAGGCACCTGTTATCTAGGTACAATCAATGCTGAAAGATTAATAATCCACAATCTCTCTTTCATAGAGAGGCTGAATATATGCAATAGTAAAAGAATAAATATCAGCACCAATTGCTAAATTAACAGCTGACTTCAAGCAGCATGTCAGTAACTAAATAAGATAATAATAATAGCAATAATAATATATTAATAATGACTTGCACACATTCTCATATGTATAATAAATCATCCAATTTATGGTATAACAAAACTACATATTATAATTTTATATGCTACCTAATTTTTATGCACTGAAATGTCCACACATATTAAATATAAGGGCTGTTTTATCCTAGTATGACAATTCATTATGTTATATCAAACATCATTTCAAAGAACTCTCAATAGGAGTCTAAAGAAAATAGTTATCTGAATGTATATCATTAAAAAAAATTAACATGTTTGTTTCTCACTAAATCCTTGGGCAGGAAACACATATTCCCTTAATACTATGAAAAGTATATTAATAACAAAGACATAAAATATAAGATTACAATTATATAATACAAAATAAATTTTAAACTATGAAACATATTTACACATGCTGCATTTGTTTTACCCATCAACTGAAAGAATTAAAGTTTTCCTCCCTTTATAATAAGAATTAGTCCCTTTAGCAAGGAGACACTTTTGATTTTCTTCTTAGCTGGAAAATATTTTACAAGTTTTTCATTATAGGTATTGAAAGAAAATACACATGTAAGAGTTCCAATTGAGAAAATCTTTAAAATATGCTTCGTGGTAAAAACATTCAATAACAATGTGTAAAGTCAAGAGTAGTTTTAACAATTAATGAATGACAAAGTTCCATCATAAGTTGAACATTATTTAATCAACCTTTAAGCATAAAAAGAGTTTGAACTACTACTTTTTTACTTGTGTAACAAAATAAACCAACAATCAATGAGTGGACTAATTCTTGATACTTAATCAATTATAATAATAATAATTGTCATTGGCTGAAAAATAAAAAATATCAAAGTCTTTTTCAAAGTTTTGAAAAAATAAATTTTAATTTTTTCGCCATTAAATTTATAAAAAGTGCTTTGAAGGTATCACAATTTGTCTCATTCTCAACCCTGGTTGAAACTTGAAAATAATTCATCTTTTACGTTCCTTTCAGCTTAACATAAACAAAATATACAGTTTTACATTTTATGTGAAAAAAAATATGGTAGTCTTTTACTAACGATGTTCTATATAACTTATTTGTTTTAAAATTAAAATTGCTGAAGTCATGAAAAATAAATTGATAGCTTGTTAAAATGTCAGTTCCAAATTATATATATATAAATATTAGAATTAATGAATAATAACAAAAAATTTCAAATTAACTAACAATGTGTATAATAAGGTAAAAATAAGTGTTTATCTGCTGATATTTCATTGTTTTCTGGTAGCATTTTATTCCAACATCTTTATAATTTATTTTGAAACAGTGTGAAGTTTGCATTTTTTAAAGATAGCACAAATTCAACATTTTCTTTAACAATATTATTTGATGCATAGTTGGACACACACTGTAGGATAACAACAGTATAATGATAATTTTACCTTTTATCCAAACATCGAAATTAACTTAACTTGAAATTTAATAAAGATAAAAAATAAAAGTGAAAACTAATTAACTTTGTTATTAAAACTATTTCATTCTTTTTTCCTTTTCTTCTTTGTTTTCTTCTTTCTATAATTCCAACCCCAATTTTATTTTTAAAACTTGTCCTTTTTATATATCCATGTGTGTCTTGTATTGCATTCTATCTCAGATAACATGCTATTATGCAATGAACTTGAAGCATTGGAGGCAGGACATTTAATACTAGCATTACTTCAATATTTTAATTAATTTGACTGACTTTGATCTTTCTAATTAAAGAAATTGCTTAAACACATGTTTGTCTAGACAGTTGAATAATTATTTTTAAGAAAAATTATTTAGTTTAATCAAATAATATATTTCATTTTAAAATGCACTTTTTTAATTTAACATATCCTTTATTTAAAACACTCGTTAATTTTATTTTATTTGAGAGTTCTTTCTTAATATTACTATAATCATTATTATTAAAACTGTTATTAAGTATTATTATTTTTAAAATTAATTAATTTCCAGTCTTCTTTTCCATACATGTACCAAATATCATACACACATGTATTTCAGGAAATAATAGCCTACTTTTAAACATAATAATAATTAAAATAAAATTAAACTAATTAACAAATTTATCAAATACAAAACTATTTTCACTCAAATATTGCCCAAATTAAATATTATTTTTAAAGGTATTTTACTCCTAAACAAACCAAAATAAACTTTAACATATTTAATAGACCATAAATGGTAAACATCTATAGAAGTTTATTTAACATAATTACTTAGAACAGTATACTCTAATTTAATATACACCTGGGTCTCGTTATACACGATAGATAGGTTCCTCAGAAAACACACACAAACAAAATCGTGCAAAAATAGACGTAACTTACATTGAAAAAAGGGGAGATGCGGTCTGTGATTTTTCAAAATTCGCATAAAAGCAAAGCACCAACGTAAAATTACTTTAAAATTCGCGCAAAAAAAAAAAATAAGGAAATAAAATATGACTAATAAAAAATTTCAAATTTGAAAAAAAAAATGATACAGGACAAACTTTTTTTAACTATAATATTTAATTTTATTCAAAATAATATATTTTTATGCATAATTTACAGTACAGTAATTTAAATTTTTTTATACACATTTTAATTATTATCGCTATTTGCCCCAAAAGACGTTCGTTTGCAAACTAGTAAAAAATCAGATTCTCATGTGATGTGATGCATTTGGCTTCTCCTTAAATGAAGTCAAGAATATCTCAGCAATTATTCTCACAAGAGGAAATACAACTAGCGCCAAGTTCACTCTCATGTTGTGTTAATGGTTTTCTGTTGACGACGACGATGATTTTATTAATTGTTTATGAACTTAGACTTATGATAATAAAAAGACATTTATTCACCACTGTTGGGAAAAATTTAATTAAGACTAACAACTAAAAATTAAATTCTTATTTTTGTCTTTAATTTTCAATTCCGTTTAAAAATCAAATTTCGTTTTACATCACATTAATTTCAAGTTGCCCATAAGTAATTTTTAAATTGTTAATTACAATTAAAAATCAGATTTTAATTTTTAATTGTGCCCATTGCTATTACTGACCTTTTAAAAATAAACTTGTGGGCACTAAATGATTAATAATTGATTACGTTCTTTTTTAAAAAGCAAAAACAGAATGTGATTTAAAATGCAAAATTAACACGCACAATGTTTGAA
Organism: Epiperipatus broadwayi; assembly: GCA_028023455.1. Taxonomy (NCBI): domain Eukaryota; kingdom Metazoa; phylum Onychophora; class Udeonychophora; order Euonychophora; family Peripatidae; genus Epiperipatus; species Epiperipatus broadwayi. Next base: position 10,273,409 of record JAQFVV010006221.1, on the reverse strand, counting down.
CAAATTTACATTATAATCTTGTAAAATTTAATGTGTGTATACATAAAATGTGAAAATCATGATTTTAATTTCATTATTGCATAAAATCTTACTATTATAAAGTACTGAAAATATTGAAATTACTAAGATGAAAGTCGAATTCCAATAATGTGCTATTACTTTCAATATAACATAAGTGCACAAAATTTATTATTTAAAGTAATAGCGCATTATCGGACTTCGACTTTCGGTGAAAAATGAATCGCATAACTTCAAAATCATGTTAAATAAGTCTGCGTAAAAAGAGACCCAGGTGTACTCAAGTTTTGACTGCTAAATTGAAATTCTAGACATCTATCAATAAACTAATCAATATTTCTTAAATGATTTATTAATAAAGCATATTTTATAAATTGTTTTATTAACAACAAAAAAAAAAGAAAATTTGTTCGATCTCAAACTGTAACATGACTGAGTGCAAGATGAAGCATGAGAATCAGCTTGAAATAGTTTAGTATTCAGAATATGAGGTTTATAAAAATGTATATTTCTCTTAGTTTTTCCACCCATTAATTTAAACTCAATATTAGAAGACATAGATAAAATGACAGTTTTCCATATGGCTGGAATACATTGTGCTTCATCAATCCTATTCAAACTAGTAGGTCTCTTTAATATTTCAATTGACTCTTTCATGGTTCTCAAATCATATCTCTCCAAATTATCAAGCATTTTTGCATTGTCAAAGTCAGGTTTGTGACCAATTTCTAAACAAATAGAAAGTAAAAACTGATGAGTTAATTTTTGGATTAAAAGCACTTTTATGTTCCTTAATTCTGACATTTATTTGTCTATTAGACTGACTTACATAGTTTCTTGAGAACTGCAAACATGGAATTTTATAAACTCCTTGGTGTTCCAAAAATATTCTGGCTTTAGGTTTATGTAAAAAATCACCATTTTTTTGCCAGTAGAAAAAGTAGTTTTTATATTAAAACAAGATAATCTTCTACTGATTTTATCAGTAACCCCTTTAATATAAGATAAAATTACTCTATTAAAAGATGAAGTGTCAATTCTATCCTCTCTTTTTCCTTTTAGTATCAATGCTATGTAAAGCCTTACATATGATGTTTTATTATAATAAAAATAAAACAATTGAGTTTTTCCAAAGAAAGGTTGATAAACAGTATACTTTTCAAAGCAAACTAAATAAAATGAGAAATTACTAAAAGCTTTTTTTACAATGGCTTATTTGGTAGCTAAAATTAAAAAATCTCATACAATTGACTAAGACCTTATGTTACTCGTACCTATAAAGATTTCAGAACTATTAAAGAAAATTCCCAGGTCCAATGATGCAATTAAAAGAAGGATACATTAATATCACAGATAAGACAAAGCAATTCTTTTATCATTCAGTTCAATGAATCAACTGGCAATACAAATAATGCTAATGTAATAGTTTTTATGAGATATCTACATGATTTTCTTATTCATGAAAATCTTCTATTTTGCAACAAATTTATTTGGCCCAACCAAGGAAAAGATATATTTGAAAAAGTAAATAATCTTTTTATAGAAAATGCTTTTGATTGGAAAAAGGGTGTTGGAATTTGCACTGACAGTGCTACAACCATGACTGGCAGAATATCAGGATTTGTAGCAGAGACCAAAAAAAAATTGCCAGAATGCAAGAGACATTCATTGCATTATTTATAGGGAAAATTTAGTTTTTTCATAAATGGAAGAATCTTTTAATAAAGTACTATCAGAAGTTCTGAATGTACAAAATTAAATAAAAAATAATGCTGCCAATAAAAGATTGTTTCATATTTTGTGCTAAGAGAATGGATTCTAATTATGAAACACTTTTTTATTATACAGAAGTGAAATGGACATCTCAGGAAAAAGTTCTCAAAAGAGGTTTATCATTAAAAGATGAATTGAGAATTTTTCTATTTGATAAAAATCATAAATTAGCAACTCTGTTTTGTCATCAAAATTGGTTGTTGTTAATTTCTTATTTGGCTAATTTTTTTCAAAAAACTGAATGAATTGAATCTTTCTCTGCAAGGAAAGAAGTATAAATATTTTATGCCTAAATACACAATTGTAAGCTTTTCAATGTAAACTATCTGCATAGTCACATAGTTTTAAAAATTGCAGTGCAGAAATGCTCCCATCTCTTCACAAATTTATTGAAGAAAATAATATTTTCATTTCTGAAGATAGTAGAAATATCATGATTAATCACTTGAGAAATATATGATTTTTTTTTTTCAAAATATTTTTCCAATTTGATTGTCAAGCATTGTTAGCCAAGAGATCAGCACAGCCATCTTGCAAGCAAGCAGTTGGTTGCAGACAGTTGTTGCAGGTTTGCCCCCTGTCCGATGCTATGTCATATTAAAAAAAACAAAGAACATAATTGGATAAGACTGCATTTGCTTCTTTACTAGTATTTCAATATCTACCATGGTCATTTCAGAAACAAATAATAGAAATAAGAGTAGATATGACAAAACAGAATTCGTAATTCTGATATATCAGAATTTTGGATTTGCAAACAAGAAGAGTAACTTCCATTTCTAAGGCAGCAGTAAATATTCTGATTTCTTTTGTTTCAACTTATTTGTGTGAAACTCTTTTTTCTCACTTTTGTTAATTAAGAATAAACACAGACTATGTATTTGAAGAAACAGAAAAAAAATTAAAAATTGCAATTTCCAATATTTTGCCAGATATTGAGTTTCTGTAATAATATCAGTCTCATCCATCTTATTAAACATTATTGTCATTAAAAATAAATAAAAGTTATTCTTGAATATTGTTAGTAAGAGTTGTTTTACTTTTTTTTCATTTTTATATATGCAATGTAAACATAAAGCTATTAACATATGAACCTAATAAGAATAAAATGTTGCTACTTGGTTATAATTGTAATAGACATATACTATGATTTTGTTGAAATGCAAAATGTATTATCATCCCTATTTTCATAACACACTATGTATATTATTTTGTAAATTCATTGCTAGTTGTTGGGACTGAAGAATATTGTTTTTCAGGGGGGGGGGGATCATATAAAAAAGTTTGACAAGTACTGATTTAGATGGCCAGTCTTTTTTTACAGAGACAGTCAACTTTTATTTCTCTTTTTTTCAGCATCCAAAATAAATTCTCAAAAAACTATAACAGTCTTATAAATAGGTTTTTTTCATTATCACTCAACAATTACATTTACCAAAAAGAAAATAAATTTCATTTATAATTAACTATTTTTCTACTATACTATTAATTAACTTTCAGCTATTTTTGTTATAAATTAAATGTCTTGGACAAAAAAATTAGTTTCCAAAATAAATATATAAAATATTACTTGAGATAATAAATAAAGTATAAAAAAATAAAATTATAAAAGAAAAAAATTTTAGTCTATAAAAATAAAGTTTTTATTTTACTTTTTTATATTTTTGATTTTATTTTTTAATTCCAAACGTAAACTTTATTTATTTCTTATGTAATCTACACACACTGATGTATTGAGATATATACATATCCACCACAATATATATTGTAACCAGTTTGATTACATGACACCCAACATGTGTGCATATATATATATATATATATAAAGAAAAAGAAAAGTAGAAATAAACACAGACAATGATTTTGTAGATATTTTCTATATTTCCTGGAATAAGATAATTATAATAAAGGGTTAAATAACTCTGGATTTAAAATAAAATTTTGTTATAAATAAACATCTAAAAAGGTCTGATAAATAAATTAATATATTCTGATTTTGTATTTAAAAACAAGCATGATTTATTTTTGAAATAATTCTTGTATACATTTCTATTATCTATTTTGAAATCTTCTAATTAATTCTCTATCTAAGTAAAAACATATAGATGATACTTTAGGAGAAATCTAAAAGTAGCTTTTGATTAAAATTGTTTTTAATCAAAATAATAATTAGACAGAAAGAACACTGTTTTTAATTAAAATGTGTTTTTATCATCCCAATCCAGGTCTATAAACATGTTGGATAAAAGGATTATTTTAGTCTGGATAGTAGTTTTTGAAAAGAGAGAGGTGGCTAATATTTTTTAAGAGTTAGCTGCAGTTTGTTGGTAATTGTAGCAGAGAGTGGTAACAGTAGAGTTGGCTAATAGCTAACTGCAGATCTAGCTGTGAAGGTGACAGCAATTATCTGGCCAGAGAGGCAGCTGGAAGAATTATGCAGAAAGCTGCATGAAGATGTAAGAATGTAAGGAAGCAGCTACTCTACAGTTCAATGGTGGAGTTTGACTTCACATGGAGGTTAGTGACCCATTTCTTTGTGTTGAAATTCATAGCTACAGATGTATGCTAAGAAGATAGCTACTTGCCTGAAATCTATCAAATCCAAGACAGTTTGCTGGTCTGAAACATATCAAATCCCAGACAGAAGGGAACTGATTGAATGCCAACATAACTGATTATGCCTTTCCTGATGCTGACAATTACCTAGACTGGTCTCCATTGAGAGAAACAATCAGTTGCTGAAAAAGTAATATTTTAATTGTTCTAAGGAGTTAACTGATAACTGGGCTGATTTCTCAATGATCTCTCATAGATATTTCTATTTAGGGTCACTCATGCTCTTTTGAACATATAACATTTTTTATATATCTTTAATAGATAAAATTATTTATATATTTTTCACCATGATCATTTTTTGTAAATGTTATGATATATCATTTTATTTGGTGAATTTGATATTCCATTACTGCAAGTTTCCATCCTGATACCCGCCATCCTGTACAATATATATATATATATTTAAAATTACAAAATGTATTTTTTTGATACCCGCCATCCTGTACAATATATATATATATATTTAAAATTACAAAATGTATTTTTTTGCATTAGTAGTATTGATATGAAAATCACATTTGTTTACTTTAATTATATATAAATGAGTTACACTATATACATTTACAAATTCTGAAAAAGTACTAATGAATAATATGAAAAATGCATCAGAAATCTAAATTGCTTAATTTTATCACATGGTTTCTTTACTTTTAAAAAATAAACAATTTTTATTGTAAATTTATATTCAAATGATGATCTTTCTAACATTTAACATTTATAATAAAAACATCAATTTAGGATCTATTATAAAAGCATATGGTTCTTAGGCATCAATACTATAAAATATAATATTAAGAAATGGCTTTTGTATTTACTGAATATCTTCTAGTTATCAGATCCTAAACATATCTTATATTTACTTATAGACAATGAATCAATCTATTTTGTAATTATGACATATCTTGTGTGGCTAACAATGCACTCACATAACCATAAATATGTAATAAAATTATGTTTAGAGTATAATTTTTCCATCATTATTTATTTTAAAATAGAAGTGCTTATTTGGTGCACTTTTTATGTTTGGGTTTTGAAACCCATTCCTATATATTTCACATTTATCTTAAAAAGTTAGTTTAATAATACGTATATTTTGCCTGTTGTTTAATTCTAGATCTGAAAGAGAATTCTTTGAATTGTTTTCACAGATTCTGATGTCTTTTAATATAATTTAAAAATGTTGAATGACTTTAAAAAAATATTTTTATATGGATGTTTCATATGAAACTTAAAAAGATGTAAGTAAAGTATGACTTCTTTTCCAGTAGAAATAAATGTTATGTCCAATAGAGAAGATTCTACTGCATTATATCCAATAACACCACTCGACTGCTCCATATTAACCCATGACCTTTAATTTCAGCTAAATAAAAGTTATGTAATTATTTTATTGATAAATAACTGTCTTGTTAACTAGGTTGCCTATAAAATAAATATTTGAAAGAAAATTTTTTAAGTATATTTATTACCTTAAAAAAAATTTCCAAGTTTTATTTAGCTTCCTGTCAAATTCCACTTTACACACATTTCAGTTAAATTTGCTAATCCTTTTTCCATGAGGCTATTAAATAACAAGCTTCATCTTGTAAATCATTCTATATGTAAATGTAAATACAATTTCTTTAAATTAATTATATTCTAACTTTTTTAAAAGCTGCTGACATCTCATAGTCTGGTACGTTTAATTTACCATTACTCGTTTTTGCATATTCATTATAAAATACTGTTTGTATTAATATTATGAATCTACATATCAGATAGTTATCCCAAGCAAGTCTTTAAATTAAATTTTTAAAATTACTGATATTCATGATTAATATGCTCATTTGCATCCATTAGCCATGTTACTTCGTTTATGCTATTAAAGCTATTGACATAAATGTTTCATCTTCCTTATGCTAACATTAGATTACCATCTATATAATGGTGACTTCAGATATATGCTAACTGTAGTCATTTTTGATCTTTTCTTTTTTATTCAACAATTACAAAATGGCAACCCAACTTAAGGAATCACTTAACTCTAGTGCCATCTATTAATCAATGGATTCCAGATGGTAGTATCTAGTCAATTTCCCAAACTGGTTTTAGCTACTGACATTTGCTATTGAGTAGATTGGATTGCACACACATTAAAGCAGCCATTAGTATTTTCCTGAAGGGTTTGTGTTGATGGTGTTTTAGTTGTATTTTTATATTGAACTATTTACATAATCTAATATGAATATTGAATGTCTTTAGAAAACTTAGTAATAGTACATCAAACAGGTTACTAAATGCACAATGTTTCGAGGGGTACTATTGTCCACTCTTTTTCAGGTGTTTTTGGACTGACCAATGACAGTACAAATGCTCAAGAATCTAAGGGTCCAGGTTTGAATCCATGCTAGTACTGTCACTGGTCAGTGGTAAGTCCATCAACATCTGAAGGAGGGAGAATAATACTTCTCAAAGTGTAATGTATATACTAACCTGTTTGATCTGCTATTACTAACAGGTGAATGTATTTGGAATATTTAAATAAAGTTACATTTCTCTATAGACATTCAATACTCATATTATATGATGGAAATAGTCCAATATAAAAATGGAACTAAAGCAACCAGTTATGTTATGTTAAATAAACTAATGATTTTCAAAGATCGCTTACCAGGATTTTGAACTCAAGCTAGTTGTGATGCTTTGACTTGTCTCTACTTCATTATAATATACTTCTTTATTAATAATATAATTTATCATTGCTTGCTTCGCTTTTAATATAATTCATTTTATACTTAGAACTTTATTATAATAATCACGGATTTAATTCGTAATTTATAATTATTTTACAATTGTGAAGTTCACTTGGGTGAAAAATACACGATTCCATAGAATCTTTTGGTAATTAAATACTGTTTATCTAATCAAAAATACTTCATCATTTTGAGTAAGTATATTTCCATTACTAGGAATAAGCATTCATATATATATATGTTTGCAGATATTTAATATATTTACACTTTGTTGATATAATTGCATGTTTAAATATAAAGCAAATAAAATTTGCTCTACATCTTCAGTGAAATCAATATTTTTACAGATAAACATCTTGTAAATCAAAATATTTTTGCTAAAACTTACAAATTTATTATAAAAATAACATCTACATTATTTATCTAAACGAAGTTTATTCTCGGTTCATATTTGCACTCTCTTTTAATTATTTAATATATAACACGTTGTACATTAAAATTATCTTGCAATTTTTCGGCTGAAAAATAAATTAACATTTGCTAAAGATTCTTTATATTAAGCAAAACTGCTAAATTAGATAAAGTAGGCAAAAATAATCAAATCTAGATAGGAGGGAGGCGGAAGTAATTATGCTTTTTAAATTATAAATATAATAAACACCTCCATACTTCCCCATTCTCTTTAAATTCACTTAAATAAAATATAATAAAAGACAATGATCCCCAAGATCCATTTCGTGCTGAACCAGCACTCATCAGGTGGTCCAGGTCACTATCTCTCATATATATCTTTATTATATGAAAAGTATTTATCTAGAGTAAATGGTTACATTTTCATTTACCATTGTCAAACTTCCTCCATTCACAACTTTGACGCCATCCATTTCAGATAAATACAATAATGGATGGCGTCAAAGTTGTGAGTGGAGAAAGTTTGACAATGGTAAATGAAAATGTAACAACTTTTTAAATTATTGATAGCATGGTGTTAGATGTACTTAGTCATATATATAAATTTGTATCAATTATTTTCTGCTTTAGATAAATATATACTGCGGAATGTAGTTTACTGATTTAACTATAATTATCTTTTTCACGTGTGTGGTCTTGTGAATCGGTTGTATGAGATAGACAATATAGTTAAAAGGAGCTTGAAAGTCAGGGTTCAAATCCCCTATAATTGCATCTAAATTCCAGGAATATAAAATATACCTCTATTTAAGTATTATGATTGAACTGTACAAAGTGTTTATACTTATCTGAAATAATAAAATTACACAGCAGAAATAATAAAATTGAAATTTCACTTACGAACAGCAATCAATGGTAATGCAACATTGAATATAATGTTATGTAACACTGTGTATTTAAGATCTCCTACTTTTAAACGAATTCTTCACTATAAAAATAATATTCTGGAGATGGCAGAGATTAATTTATCAGTTTTGATGTTTTTTTATTTTTTTATATACAGATATAAGATAAGTAGGAATATTTATTTGGATGGAACTACACAAATTATATAAATATCACTAGCTCTCTCTATATTAAATAAATGCAAGATTAGTTGCTTAGGATGTCAAATGATGTTTGAATATCAAGTAGCAGTCTGACCACAACAATTTTATTCATGTAACCAAATTAAAATTTGATTTTACTTTATTCATCTGATAATCAAACCAGGATTCTTAGATCTTCTGTGTCATTAAATGACATTAGACACAGTTTGCACTTTCAATTAATCTTACCATTTTTATTTGGTTATTATTAAAAGTTTTGATAGTAGAAATAAGATAGTCTTGTAAAAGCAACTTTGTTATATCATCTAGTCTCTATTATTACTTATTACAATCAACAGGGTCATAAAAATAGTAAAAATATAATATTAAAGTAACAATATTTATTATTAACATATTAGAGAACTATATATGTAATTCATGTGAGATTTTTCAGATATGCACTATTGATATTAATTTACGTACACTCATCTGACAATAATTATTTTAAAAGGATAGAACCCTTTTAAAATACTTAAGATGGGTGAGTGTAACCAAATTTATAACAATTGTATATATCTAAAAGATTGGTTTAATCTCATATGATTTACATAAAGCAACAATGTGTAAATTGATTTATACCAAAGCCTGGCCACATAATAGAGGTGTCTATAGGTATTTAAAAACTAAGAATATCATAATATATCAACACTAAACTGTTTTTACATCAATATGAATATACAAGCTAGTTGGTTTAGAGTGAAAGCATTTATTTTCAGATTGGGCTGATAGCTTGCTAATATAAAAGAAAGTTAAATGATGGGAGATAGAAAGAAGATATATAAAATTCTAAAGATCATGCAACTAATGTGAGATATTGTATAGGAAAATACTGAATAAAGATTTATTAAGCATTATCATTTAGAAACTATTATTACTTACTAAAGCTTACAGCAAGTTGCATAGATGAGGGAAAATATGTTACTAAAAGCATTTTTATTACATAAGTTAAGTTTCTGGTTAAAGTAATCATCACATGACCACCATTTCTTATGCTTGTGTATAACTGTTGTTAAAACAGGCAAAACTCACTATACATATTGCCATACACAGCAAGCTAGAGTAATCATAGGATGCCAGAAGGCTTGTGCATAAAATCCCCATCTAGTGCCTACTCATCCAATATCCTCAGACTAGTTTCTGGCTTGTGGCCTTTGTCAGTGAGGAGCCTTGGATCTGAGAGCACTGCACCTAAAACTTAAGATATAATGCAACCCTCCAGCAGCCACCTTTCATCTCCACTTAATTACAAAACGATGAGTCAAACTAAAAACACTTTAAAGTTTTCAATCGAAGCCCGTTAGCTTATATAGTCATATGGGTCTGAACTCAGTTCAGCATGTATACATTTTGGTGTCTTTGGTTCTTTAATAACCATAGCCATCACTATCATATTAGGCAGGATTGGTTTTAAGCCAATAAACATCACATGACAAACACTTTTTATGCTTGTGTATAACTGTTGTTAAAACAGGCAAAACTCACTATACGTATTGCCACACACATCAAGCTAGAGTAATCAATGGATGCCAGAAGGCTAATGCCTACTCATCCAATATCCCCAGACTAGTTTCTGGCTTGTGGCCTTTGTCAGTGAAGAGCCTTGGATCTGAGAGCACTGCTCCTAGATCTTAGGATCTAATACAACCCTCCAGCAGTCACCTTTTTCACCTTTTATCTCCACTTAACTACAAAACTATGAGTCAAACTGAAAACACCTTAATGTTTTTAATCCAAGTGGTAGCTATGTGATGTTTGTTGGCTTAAAACCAAACCTGCCTAATAGGATAGTGATGGCTATGGTTATTAAAAAACCAGACACCAAAATTTATGTGTGCTAAACTGAGTTCAGAATCATATGACTATATAAGCTAATGGGCTTGGATTGAAAACATTAAGGTGTTTTCAGTTTAAGACTCATAGTTTTGTAGTTAAGTGGAGATAAAAGGTGGATACCAGAGAGTTGCATTAGATTCTAAGATCTAGGTGCAATGTGCTCAGATCCAAGGCTCCTCACTGACAAAGGACACAAGCCAGAAACTAGTCTGGGGATATTGGATGAGTAGTCACTAGATGGGTATTTTATGCACAATACTTCTGGCATCCATTGATTACTCTAGCTTGCTGTGTGTGGCAATACGTATAGTGAGTTTTGCCTGTTTTAACAACAGTTATACACAAGCATAAGAAGTGGTGGTCATGTGATGTTTACTGGCTTAAAACCAATCCTGCCTAATAGGATAGTGGTGGCTATGGTTATTAAAGAACCAAAAACACCAAAAATGTATGGGTGCTGAACTGAGTTCAGACCCATATGACTATAAGCAAATGGGCTTGGATTGAAAACATTAAGGTGTTTTCAGTTTAAGACTCATAGTTTTGTAGTTAAGTGAAGATAAAAGGTGGCTGCTGGAGGGTTGCATTAGATCCTAAGATCTAGGTGCAGTGCTCTCAGATCCAAGGCTCCTCACTGACAAAGGCCATAAGCCAGAAACTAATCTGGGGATATTGGATGAGTAGGCACTAGATGGGGATTTTATGCACAAGCCTTCTGGCATCCATTGATTACTCTAGCTTGCTGTGTGTAGCAATACGTATAGTGAGTTTTGCCTGTTTTAAAGTAATCATGGTAGGAGCAGTGTTTTAAAATATTTTAAAATTGAAAATCAAGAAAATGAGAAATGGCTCAAATTTTTATTTCAATTATACTAAAAAGCTGAAATTTGATAATTTATAGACTTCTAATTTAATTTAATATTTTGGGTAGAATTGACATTATCATCTTTATAACATAAAAGTCATCTGACTTTTAAGCCAATAAACATCACATGATCACCATTTTTATGCTTGCTTATAACTGTTATTGATTACTCTGGCTTGCACTGATTGGTAATACTGTATGGAGAGTTTTGCCTGTTTTAATAACTGTTATAAGCAAGCATAAGAAATGGTGATCATGTGATATTTATAGGCTTAAAATCAATCCTGCCTAATAGGATAGTGGTGGTTATAGTTATTAAAGAACCAAAGACCCAAAAATGTATAAGGTACTGAACTGAGTTCAGACCTATATGACTATATAAGTTACTGAGCTTGGATTGAAAATATTGTGTTTTCAATTTAAGACATAGTTTTGTAGTTGCATTTAGATCCTAAGATCTAGTTGCAGTGCTCTCAGATCCAAGGCTATTCACTGACGAAGGCCACAAGTCAGAAACTAGTCTGAGGATATTGGATGAATAGGCACTAGTTGGGGATTTTATGCACAAGCCTTCTGGCATCCATTGATTCCTCTGGCTTGCAATGAGTGGCACTACTGTGTGGAGAGTTTTGCCTGTTTTAATAACACCTGACTTTTAATTATCAAGATCATAGAAAATTTGCCATATTGATTTTATAGTGTAGCATTATATTTCATTAACAATGCTATCACGATATACAAAGTAGGAATTGCTAAAAAAAAATCTTGATTATATATTTCATAATAGATAGGATGATCAAGTGATAGATATAAAACCAAGGGTAAACTTCCATAAAGGTAATGTGCAAGGGAATAATTATTTTTATTTTTATTTTTTTTAGACTTCAAATATTAGTTTTTGAATATTTTCAAAATATTGCATTTCTTTATAACAATTTAAAAACAATTAATAAGTTGTTTTAGTGATGTTTATAAATCCAGATACACACCAAATAGTGTTTGTGAATAAACAGTGAGATCGTAAGTAGTCAAACTTTGCTAAATTAAAATATTTACAACAAATTCAAAATGAATAAATTATCAATTAAATCAGAAGAAGCATTAATAATTAGAAATATATAAATATTGTACATTTACATATAAATGTGCAGGCGTGTGTGTAAGTAAAATTTACAAAATTAGAAAAATATGCTAGAAAGATTAACAAAACATTTATTGTAATTTTAGATAATTTAATGTTTAGATTTAATAAATATTTCTAAAATAACAGAGTATAAAACTTAATGAAATTATTGACATTAAAAGAATAATAAAATTGTGTTGATCTAATAATATTTATTGACAAATATTTATTGCTTTAATAAGGTTTGTTAATAAATAGATAAATGCATTTCATTTATTTGCTTATAATAAATTGATGTTAAATACCTTGTTAAAATTATTTTCCTGTTTTGTATTTCAAAATGAATCCATATTCCCATCGTGACAGAAAAAACATAGGATCTCATCTGATTATTTACGGTACAATGGAGATGCCTCAGAAATCAACTACAAGGAGAGATGCATTGCGAAAAATTTTGACATTATAGGAGAAAACCTATAAATACCAGCAAATTAAAATGAGAGGTCAATCTATAAAATTTTTAATGAAGTATAAGATCAGTCATGTTTTTATCCAAAATCGCCATTTTTGTATCTATCTATCTGAGGATGATGGGATAAGAAAAATTATGTGGGAGTCTCTATTCCATTTCAATAGCAGTGATTGGATATATTTTAAACTAAAACGTAAAAGTAAACTTAAGAGGATGCTAAAGCTCTAAACAAGCTTTTTTTTATTATGATAAATGCTATTACAAGAGAAGGCATTCAAATCATCTTTATCTTAGATTGTCCCCATCCCCAGATCAGTTTCAACCTATGGATCTCTTCAGTGAGGAGTTGGGACACATTTTTTAAAAAACATTTTCAGTTAAGAAAATTTGAAATTTGCGATATTGACATTCTAGAATATCCAACTAAATTTGTTTAAAGGATAAAACTGATAAATTGTGTTTCTCCAAACTCAAAGGAATATGCTTGTAATATGTGTTCCAGTAAAATTTTGAGTTATTATCCCAGAATCTTACCCAGGAAAGGAAGTTTTTGGTGAAGGATATTGAAAGTGTTTCACATATAAAGGAATAAATAATATATTGTTATTGAATAGAAACAATTGAAATAATTTTTTTAAAAGCATCATAAGCATAAAAGAAGTATATCTGTCGGAGTACTTGTTTTGACAAAGAGCTACTTGAAAAGTATTTATACATAGGACTATCAAAAAAATTAATGAGATAAAGGAATTCAAAATATACAATTTGAGATGAATATTTTCCAAAATGGATTAATTTGATTGTGATGATTTTAGTCTTCAGAAAATGTGAATAATAGTGCTAAAAATTGTTAAATTTACTGTCATTTGTGAATCCTATTATTGATAAATTTGGGAATGTTCAATATAGGATCGCCATGTAAAATTTATATGAATGATGTATTAGCTTTTTATATTTTAGTTAACAGGTTAATAAATTATTAAAGTAATAAATATACCAAATCTTACCATAAAGCTCTGTTGGAAATCCAGGTAGTATATTTATATTCAATATTAAGGGTATATTGTGACAGATTGGTGAAAATGAATGCATATTAAATCTTTGTTGGTAGAGAGAGATTGCATTATTTTTAGCACTTATTCAAAATTTATGTAAAAGTTATATTTCATCATTTGTGATTTTTTTAAAAAGTTCCTTTTTTGATCCATGTTTGAGCTAAACTATCTAGGATAAGTAGTACATTTTTCAGGATAACAGTTATTTATATTTGGTTCACCAAATACTATATGTTAAAATATGTGCTGGGATTAATTTAAAATTACGAGTTGAGATTTGCTGTTGTGATATAATTATATATTCCAGTTCCACTAGCATAGTGGAGAAGTATTAAAATACTCTATTGCATAGGTATTTGTAAAATAAACCTTACAATAATAAAATTTGAATTCAAATTCAAGTGGATAAAGAAAGTGACAAATATGTAAGTATTAAATTTATAGTTTTGAGATACTTAATTAAATGGGATAAAACATTGCAATCCAGCTCCTAAAACATTTATCTTTTTTGACTTACATTTGTTATCAAGGAAGAATCTATGATTTTATTTAGTTTATTTGAGCATAATTGTTACCTCTTCCGCAAAATTATCTTCAGCAACTGGAATTATAGAATCAGTATCTTCATTACTGATATTGGTTTTAACTTTTTTTGCAATGTCTGTCATACCATTGACTTCTACATCAGTGATCTCATTATCTTTTGTTTGTTCTTTATTCTATCTCCTCTTATGTGATGATTGACTGGATATCAGTTTGTTTGGTACATTTGAATTTCCTTTTATTGGAATGTATTGTGAGAGTGACTCCGTTATCTCTGGAGTTGATTTGTTTAAATTATTAAATTGAGATACTGATTATCTGCTTACAAAATTAATTATATTATCAACAGATATGAGTATGCTAGCATTGTGGGACATTTCCTTTACTTGTAATTCTAGTTCATCATTTGATGGTTGAGTTGACCTGACAACTCTTTCAGCTTTTGCTCTTTGTTCTATTTTGGAGATACTATTTAATGCATTTTCAAACAAGTCATTATTTATATTCAGACACTGATGCATTGGTGTCATTTTTATTTTACATCAGGTACAATGAATTTTAGGACAAATGATTAGATGTCCACACTCTTTGCAATGATACCACTGAGGTTTTATTCCTTTAATGATCGAACACAATGTTACCTCCTGGTCAGTTGTTTGTGAGGATATATCTTTGGTTCTATATTCTTATGTTAGCTTAACTTTAAAAGAGAAACTGTTTTCGTATATTGATACTGATATATTTGGGTGCATGTTTGGCTGAAAATGAAGAACTGTCCCAAATGGCTCTATTAATTCAACAAAGTCTTCAATTTTGTAGTTTATTTAGGCATTCTCCAGTGTACTATTTATAATGTTGGGTCTATTCAGATTAACTACTACTAATGCAAAGTGATCCAAGATCCTGATTTCTTTCTGTAAATTATCTCTTAACTCTTGTGTTTTAAATTCCAGCATAATGTATCTAGGATTTGAATAATCAACTATACAATGTATCCATTCCCATATCAAATATTTCTTTTGGGAATCTAAATAGGCTACAAAATGATCTGTAATTGTAATGATTATTGATTTTTCAGTGAAGAAATCTTTGAATGAATTATACAATTCTTTGAATATCATTTCATTTACGGCTCCAGAGATCTTTTTTAATGAATCATCATTCCATGGCTCTTTTGATTCTCATAATCCCATAGTCCAATGTTACTGTGAACAGATCTAATTTGATCAGATGATTTGCTGTGGATCAATGGAATCTTTGTATGTTTTTATTTTTGCTCCTATTATTTGCTTCATTACCTACTTTATATGTTTGTTCCTGCAATTTGTTTGCTACTTGGGCATATGTGTACATTTCAGTACTCATGCAATCCATCATCATGGCCATTTTGTGGATGATATATTATACACCAATAATAAAATTTACAAAGAAATTTATTAACTTAAACAAATATTACTGAGAAAACTTCTCTGGGGTAGAAGGATTTCATCAAACTCAATCAGAAAGTTCCAGGGGACCTTTGGCAAACAATGGTCTTGATCTTCATTCAGTAAATGTATTTGAAATCTAAAAATCACTTAATATGATCTCAAGATGTATGGAGATGTTTCTGTACCTGGAAGATTAACTTAGAAACATTATCTATCAAATATTTTTATCCATATAAAAGACAGATTCAATCAATAGAGGATTGATGTAGTCTTTGTAAAAAAGAGCCCAAAACCAAATCTTACATTTCTATTCTCATGTCCCAGCTCTAACCAGATTAGGATAGAAATACCACTCATATTTAAGAATAAAAAATGTTGGATATATGTTTAGGTAATTGGTAAAGGTCTTTTGTTGAATGTATGTGCCAATGTCTTTGTTCTCTGTGCTATATGGTGCACAAGATACATATGTTTGTATGAAAACAGTCAAAGAAGACCACTAAATGTTTTTAGAAATAAGCTAGAAACAATAAGAGAAAGAGATGGAAACGTTTCCAAATACACATATATAGAAACCTTATCGGGACTCTCTCAAATGGAGCCAATGTTTTTTTTGTTAAGAATGAATAAAGTACCTTTGAAACATAAAACATGTATCTTGTATTGCTACACATACTATGAATTTATACATCAAATGTGGATATAATCAATACACCACATTCACCTTCAAAAGAAACCAAAAACATCTTCATATTTATTGTCCTATAGTGATAATTCATATTGTAAATATTTATCTTTAATATTTGGTGTCATATAGTGATAATTTCATTTTATTATTATATTGTTTGTTATTTACATAAAATAAACAATTTTGTTATTTTTGTTAAATTATATGATATTATTCTTTAATCATCATTTTGATATCATTTAAGTACAGGTCAAAACATTACACTGCTAATTCATTTAAAGTTACTTAAATATTACTATTATATTTGCTATTTGAATCCAATAAGTTATAAGTATAATGGGTACCTAAAATACCTGATATGCATATACATCTTGATGGTAGTAAATGTTTATTAAAGAAAAGCCCTGAGATAATTAATACAATAAATCTCAATGAATATTTATCAAAAGAAACTCTATGATTATGTAGTCAGTGAATGGATAAAATGGAATTATATAAGTATAAAATTGTGTAATAATAAGCAAATGATTGTTGGACTGTTATAAAAATTATATATTATATTTTAAAAGTTTAGTAGTCAATATTTAAATCCCTGAGAAATTATATATTTACATTCATTATTTATTTTGTTTAAAAATCTGGAGTGAGTGTGTTTATGTGGGTTAGAGTCTTATAAAGGCTCAACCACATACAAATGCATTTTCAATACTCACAAACACAACTGGAAGTGCATTTCAATTTCTCTCACTTGGATATTTGTCTTAGAAAAAGCAAAACTCACTATACGTATTGCCACACACAGCAAGCTAGAGCAATCAATGGATGCCAGAAGGCTTGTGCATAAAATCCCCATCTAGTGCCTACTCATCCAATATCTCCAGACTAGTTTCTGGCTTGTGGCCTTCGTCAGTGAAAAGCCTTGGATCTGAGCACATTGCACCTAGATCTTAGGATTTAATGCAACCCTCCAGAAAACACCTTTTATCTCCACTTAACTACAAAAATATGAGTCTTAAACTGAAAACACCTTAATGTCTTCAATCCAAGCCCATTAGCTTATATAGTCATATGGGTTTGAACTCAGTTCAGCACCCATACATTAGATCCTAAGATCTAGGTGCAGTGCTCTCAGGCAAGGCTCCTCACTGACGAAGGCCACAAGCTAGAAACTAGTCTGGGGATATTGGATGACTAGGCACTATTGGGAATTTTATGCACAAGCCTTTTGGCATCCATTGATTACTCTAGCTTGCTGTGTGTGGCAATACGTATAGTGAGTTTTGCCTGTTTTAACAACAGTTATACACAAGCATAAGAAGTGATAGTCATGTGATATTTGTCTTAGCACAGTTAATCTCTTACTTACAGAGTCTCTTCCAAATAAAGTCAGAATAGGAGGTTGCTATTTGGCTTATCCAATGTGTTGGATATCTATCAGCAAAAAGATTTAGATTGATCATCTAGGATTTAAGTGCCATTGTCCGATTCTTTACATTTTAACTCAGATGGAGATGTTACAATAGGGAAGATAGTATGACAATAATATGAATTTTTAATTTAGGTTTGATTACTTAAATGTATGTAAATACCTTTTTTAATAATACTTGAAAGGATTAGTGTATAAATTTGGGAAAAAATAATTAATGCTTATGTTCAACATACATTAATCAAACTAATGTTTTTTGGTTATTTAGCAGAATATTTTGTTTAAAATAGAAGTTTTACCTTTATATTTACAAATGATATTACAAATTAAGAATTATTTCCATATGTAGAGATAATTTGTTTATTTTGTTTCATTATATTAATGATAAAATTTATTAAGAGGATTCACAAATTCATTGTCAAAATAATCGTCAAGCGTTAGTGGTAGCTGTCCTAATTCGTTTCCCGGACGATGCTTTGACACATTAAAAAATAGTAGATAACCAAACTTTTATGTGTTTGTTCTTTTTTGGTATTGTCTATTGTGTTAGCCATATTATCATTATTTGAATATCAGTTACAATTTTTAAATTTCTTCTTAAGTATATCTAATAAAATTAGTCAAATAAAGTAACAATTCTTGAGCATTTTATTTACACTTTTCATTTAATAAAATTTCACATTTTTATTGCTTTCTAATTAATAAAGTATTTTTTTAATCCTTTGTTATTGAAATTTTATTCACTTGTCAAGCGTTGGTGGCCGAGTGGTTAGCACAGCTGCCTTACAAGCAATTGTCCCGGGGTTCGCTTCCCGGCCAACGCTTTGACACATTAAAAATATATATATTATTCACTAATGACACATACCTTTTAATGTCATTTCTATAGTACATACCTATTGTAATTTGAATTACATTTCATCATTTAATTTAAACGTGTCATACTTTTTATTAACAAATTCAAAGACACTTCTAATCATCCTTAATGTTTTTAAAGAAATATCATTGCATTACAAGCTTCAGTTTTTTGAAATGTTTTATTTAAAAAATAGTTTAGATTATTTTTTATTAATTTACAATATTTCTCTAAATAAATATTTAGAAAATATTTTAGCTTGCAATTTTGTTAAAATAAATTTAGTTTTTAAAAAGATAAGCAACAAACTTATTTTTCTTTCCATCCATCTTATATTTGTTATCACTCTATAATGGCATGTGTTTTAATGTCAGCACTGGAGATAATATATTAAATATTTTCATTTATTTGAATTGTAGTTGATAATGTTTAAATTGAGAACACTCTCAGTTATGTCAATTATTGAAAGAAAAAATTTGAAACATGTTTAGATACATTGTATCATAGATTTAAATATTCATTCTCTCCAATCATAATGTTTTAGTTAAGCCTCTATATTAATAAATGAGTCACAAAAAAAGACAATTCTCTTTTTTTATTAATTACTGTGTTGCGCTGAGTTAGAGATTACTTAAAATACCTATTATACAATAGTAATATTTACTAAAGCATTAAACCTTTAAACATGTGCGCTTGAAAATACGAAGGTAGGGACCTCTACAGGTCTTAACCACAAGTATGAGTTTTTCAACTCAAATATTGTAACAGTCAAGATTGTATAATCCAGTCAACAAGACAAAAATGCCAAGCAGGAACTTTCAACCAGTAGACACAGGGTTACCCTCTGCTCCTCATTTAAACCCCTACATTGGCTTCCTAGTCTCAACCACCTAATTAACATTCCTGATGTCACACAGATTCCCTTCTTTATATAGTGTGATATAGCTCAGGATTCAAACATGGATTCTCTCTCTCTCTCTCTCTCTCAGAGTTCTTCTAACAGCTCAGGGCCAGTGCCTTAGTAAACAAGTATACATATTGATATTGCATTATTAATAATGACCCTACTTACATGAAATCATATTTTTATATTAATTTTATAGATATGGTTAGACATACCTTACTATGAATTGGGTTCAAAGCTTGAGATGCTCATTTTAATACTGAACAAAATTTATTTCTAAATGATTATCCTACAGTTCCAACATATAAAAACATACTCATATTTAATCATAATAATAATAACATTTTATTATTCGATTGAATATAATGAATAAGGAGCTTACATGTTAATTTACTACAAAAAACGATTTCACTGGCTTTTACATTATTACAGGTGGAAGTCATGGCATTTTACATATTAGGGTGTGTGTCCAAATTAACCAAGGATTAATCTTAATACATAATTATCAGTCATTATGGCTTTTGAAATATTAATTAATTGAAATGTATCATAACAGGGACTATTGTGCATGGGTTTGATTGTAGTCATCCAGGAATACTTGGGCATAGGTGAAAGTTAAAACAAATGAATAATTTAAATATTGTGGATCCTGACATTATTATATATTATATGACTTTAAGAGATACTTCTATTCCTCCAATTTGTTTAGTCTTAATAAGATATACTTATATCAAAAAATTGTGATTACTTCGTTTCTAGTAATTTGGTTTTCATATACTTGTTGAAAATAGTGCAATCATCAATTATTTTAAATCTAAAAGTTAAAAAGATATAGATCTTGTTTTTTTAACTTTTACTTGGTTTGAATTAAAAACTCTATCATTAAATTTATATCATGATGTTAATTTGAAATGATAATCATATCAGAAATTCTTGGCTGTATGACAGGCAGCTACATCTTCCACAATGTTTTATTACTTCTTAGCCATGCATTATTTGTTCTTTTCTAGCTTATAACTTGGGTTGGGCATGACCACATATACATCTCATATGTAATATGACCCTCAAAATATAAAGGATGAAATTACTCATAGAATTAAACTTGGTTGGAGTGCTTTTGGTAGAAATAACATGATACTAAAAGGAAATATGCCTATGTATTTGAAAAGGAAGCCTTTTAATAAATGTGTTTTTACTAGTTCTTACTTATGGATCTGAGACTTGGACACTTAATAGAAGAACAATACAGAGACTTCAGACCACTCAAAGATGTATGGAGAGATGTATGTTGGGAGTAACAAAAAGAGATCGAAAATGCAATATATGGGTAAGATAACAAACAGGTGTTACTGACTTCATTGAAAAAATTAAAAAACTGAGTGGAGTTGGGCTGGACATATTGCTAGAAAAAATGATAATAGATGGACAATTGAAATCTTAAACTGAATTTCAAGAGATTGTAAAAGACCCAGAAAGAGATCACATGTGAGATGGATGGATGAAATAAGAAAGTGTGTAGGGGTGATGTGGAGAAGAGAAACTAAAGATCGGAGAAGATGGACTGAACTTGGAGAAACCTTCATCCTGCAGTGGATTGATAATGGTTGTTGTCGATGATGATGATGATATTACTTAAATATGTTTCATATCTTTTGATTCAAGTAATATTTTTTAATAATTATTATTTTATAATTTAAATAAATTATATAGAATATTATTTATATTTAAATTTAGATTTGTTTTCAAAAAAAAAAATATTTTTAATTATTTTGAGTCTATTACTTAAGATTATATCGAATGATAAGATGAAACTCCTTATAATTAAGATTATTAATAAAGAAGAAAGACCTTGATAAATAATTTATCATTAAGTTTCTATTATTGTAGTATAGAGAATTGGGATTTTTTTATTTGAGGGTGCTATATGACAGTATAGAATATAATAGTTGAAACTGCAATTAGAAAAGATGTTAAAGATTGTTAAAAAGAAATGCTTACTATAGAATAAAGTAAAAGTTAGAATTCAGGAAATCAACAGAATTTAGGAGCAGCATATGACATATATAGAAATATATGTTTCATGACATAGAAATATTATAAAACTAAGTTTTTATTATATCCCCCCCCCCTCTATTTTTTAGTTGCTAAAGATGATGATAAAAATAGAAAGTAAAAAAGTGTTCGTGATAATATATATATATTAAATTCTACTATACATTTAACTACTAAGCTACATATTTTAATGCCAGAAATTAATTTTTAATTTGAAATAAATAAAAAAAAAAAACCCCAGTAACGCACTCATCTCTTTTTGCTTTAAATTGTTTTTGAACAAGAACATGTTTAAAATTCTAAAAAAACATTCGTAAGACCATAATAAAATAATGAATGGTATAAAATTCAGTTATATGTATAATTAATGCTATTTTTAATAGTATAATTAAGATTTTGATGGATTTAAAATATCGTATAGTAACTTTAAATTTAAACTATATGGAAATACTGAAGAAAAGCGCCAATGGGAATCTTATTTTATTCTATCAAACTAAAACTTCGACCTTTTTTATTAAAAAAAAAAAAATTATACGTATATATATATATATATTATTCAAAAATTTTATTTTGTACTTTCTGATAATCAATAAAACATAAAAAAAATATTCCAATAAAAGTATTTATATAATAATATTTAACTACTGAATCCTACAGCATTAAAATCTTTTTCTAGAAATTTTAATTTTTTTATGCTTTTCTTTAAAATATTAAATATAGGGTATATGAGCACAGACTTTCACACGACCCACCACTCTCTACTCTATCTAAAACACTGATACACTCAAGCACATATATGCTGAAAAGATAAATAATCACCAATATACGTATTTCATGCTAAACCAGCAATCATCAGTTGGTCCGGATTATCAACTCCCACACATATATACTATAAGTGGTCAGATGTATATTAAGATAGACAATCCTCATACTTTAATGGACAGGTTCCAATCCACTACACACTCCAACTCTTCAACCGTCCATCCAATTGAAAATCTGATGATGGAATGCTCGAAGGCCACTCTGAGGCCGAGATTCTTGTCATACCCATGTTGACCTAAGGTCAATCTGAACCCCACATGTACAGGACATTATCCATTTAAATACATATGCAAAGATGGGCAGACACCTCTATAATGTAATAAAATATTAAATAAATACTACGAGAAAATGTTGGAAAGTAGAGGGACGTTGCTTGTTCTAAAATCCATCCATTTACAATAAAAATAAATTTCCATATATAAAAATAATTATTTGTAAAGAAATTGTAAGACTATGTATTTTGGTTTGTGGATTAAGCAATCTTTTACAGATTTAAGATTACGCTAATGTTAATATATGATGCATATATTTTGAAATAAAATAAAAAAGACACATTGTAGCAACACAGCTGACTTAACTTGAGAAAATATTCTCGCTTTATGTATATATGTATTTTGCATAGAAGATAAATTAATTTTACATAAATACTTAAACTTAATTATTCAATAAAGCATAACAATATATTTGTATAAAATGAAAAAAATACCTGCCTGCACTACTGCAAATTTTGTTTAAAGAACTTATAAAATAGAGACTAGGAAACTTAAGGTTCCCTGATCGTAGCCCTGCCATTTCGGCTAAACTTCTATAAACTCTCGATCAATAAAGTCATTCGATTAATTTTTATTTATTTAACTGAAAGATGGTTATCATCGAAAAAATGCTGGTTTCCATCCTGTAGATAAATAATTTAACTCGATATCATGTAAGCAATTCAAAACAAAGCAAAAATAACAATAACAATTATGTGCTAGTATGAGATAGTGATCATGTGATGTTTAGTCGATATCATGTATTAAGATAAATCAAAGCAAATCACAACAATCATATAAAATTTTTGAGATGTTTTTCTGTATTCAACTTTTCATGAATTAATTCACCTGACATCTGTTTTGATACTTTGTTTAATTTTATTTCATTTTCATTTACAACGGAAACTAATGAGCAAAAAGTTTAGACTTTGTGGCTAATTATTCCAATGTACAAAATGCGCTAAAACGCATGAACACACAAAGCTGAAGACAAAGAAATCTTAATACTGTAGATTGATATAAACTAAGTATATGTATCCAAGTATGTGGCTAATCGCTTTCGAGGGCCGAGGTCCTCGTATTCATAGCCATCTTGTAAATAAATAGGTTGGTTAAAGGGGATGCAAATTTATGTAAATGAGGTAGTGAGGTATTCCATTTCCTGGAGATCTTATAACAAGAGTCTTTTCTGTTTACAGAATTGTATCTTTAGTTATAAAGTAAGCTTCTTTTATTTTTCTCTTAAGATCGTGTCACTCTCTGCAAACAACCACTGGGTTTTTAGGTTGGCAATCATGACCAGATGAGCTGTGGTGCTTGGCAAAAACCGAACTACAAGAAGGGTCTATTAGACCCTTAAAGGAAGCTTACTTTATCACTAAAGATAACAACTCTATAAACAGAAAAGCATCTTGTTATAAGATCTCCAGGAAATGGAATACCTCACTACCTCATTTACATAAATTTGCATCACCTTTAACCACCCTATTTATTTACAAGATGGCTATGAATATGAGGACCTTGGACCTCAAAAGTGCTTAGCCACATTCTTGGATACATATACTTAGTTTATATCAATCTACAGTATTAAGATTTCTTTGCCTTCAGCTTTGTGTAATTGTGGATTTTAGAATGTAAAATTAAATTTTTAATTATATTATAAATTATTTTATTTTTACATAGTAACTATTTATTCATGATAAATACAAATAAAATGGTTCGTTATAAAGAAGAAATTAATTGTGAACTACCGTTTAATTAGAATATTAAATCAATTGATATATTTCATAATTGGTTATAGGGCTGTGTTGAGAATCAATATATTTATGTAATAATCCTGGATTATATTAGTGTTATTACATAAATTATATTTAATAGCTTTATATTTATGTAAAATTCAATTTTGTTTACTAGTGCAGCAATGGTATGTATTTTAAACCAAAGAAATTTACACTCTAAGTGCATACACTGTAATGTTGTTTTATAATAGCTCAACGATATCTTATTGAATACTGAATATACTTTCAAACCAAAGCACAAGATAGAGACTTTGTACTTAAATTCAATTACGTAGATCAATCTAAAGGATGCTAGTCTATGAGTGAAGGTGTTTTCTTATTCACTTTACATCCATTAATTTCTTTCTATATATTTATGCTCATGAAATTTTTCAACTTAATACACATTAATACTATAAATTAATAGAAATTATGTGATATTCAATTTTATTTACTAGTGCCGGGATTTATGTAATTTAAATTGAAGGTATTTACACCATGAGTGCACTAATGCTTTGTTATAATACCTCAATGATGTCTTGTTGAGTACTAAGAATACTATCAAACCAACACACAAAATAGAGGCTTTTGAAAATATAAGGACAGCCATATTATCTTTTGTACTTATATTCAGTTACGTAGACAAATCTAAAGTGTCTTAGTTTGGCAGCATGCAAGTGTTTTTTTATTCTCTTTACATCCATTAATTTATTTCTATATATTAATGCTCATGAAGTCTCTAGCTTGTGATTGCATTTGAGAATATCTGCAGTACTCAACAAAATATAGCTGAACTTTTGTAAAAACAACATAACAGTACATATGCTTAAGGTATAAATCTCTTCAGTTTAAAATACATACAATGTCTGAACTAGTAAATAAAATTGAATATTATATAATTTCTAATAGTTTGTAATATTAACATGTAATAAATTGAAAAATTTTGTATGTATTAATATATAGAAAGAAATTAATGAATGCAAAGTGGATAAATGCTCTCAAACTAAGATGCTTTAGATTGGCCTATATAATTGAATTTAGGTACAAAGATAAGACAGCCACTTTTATCTTTTCAAATATCTCTATCTTGTGCTTTGGTTTGAGAGTGTTTTCAGTACTCAAAAAAAAATATCATTGAGCTATTATTATAAAACATTACAACTCATGTGCCTAGGATGTAAATTCCTTGAGTTTAAATTAGTTTTATATTTATAAAAAAAGGTTTTGTGGTATAGTTATTCAACATGCTGATAATTAAGAATTTGAAGCAAAGACTAAGAAACTTAGAATATTTTGAGTCCTTAAATAGACTTGGGATTCTTTTTACATAGTTGTTTTAGTATTACTTTTAATCATTATCATTAACTAATGGATAAAAAACTCCCAGGTTTGATCCATTTTTTCCAATCTATAGCTTTTTTTCACATTTCTTCAGAAACTTTTGATATATTATTCATCTATCTCAAATGAATTATTTTTCTAGGTTTCTTATAGTTTCTTAAAATATAGTTTAAACTGTAATTGTGCATACTTATTCTTATATCATTTAATGACATCCAATTTTATTCTATTTCAGCCTTTTTATTCTTTCAATGAAGTCAGTAATATTTATTTGTTCTCTCACCTATATTTTACTTTCACTTTCTTTTTGAATATACCATTGTACTACTTTCTATTTGTTTACTGTGGCCTATGTTTGTTTTTTACTAAAGGCAAGCATATTTTCACAAATTAGCACTGATAAACACATTTATTTATTTTTTACAAAAAGGAATGTTTATTTTTAATATTAAGTTATTTTTGTCAAAATCATTTTACACAAATTTAATTTTTTAATTAACTTTATTCGTATTTCCATTATTAGCTCTTTCTAATTCATTACTATCAATCATTATATTTTTTTTGAAAAGTCAACGAATATTACTTTAGCATCATTAGATATATTTCATTTTTGCATCTGATAGATTTTATAAAATTTCCTGCAATTCTGAACATTATCTATGAAAAAATAAAAACTTTTTTCTCAAACTTTTTCCAGCAATGTCATCAATCCTCTTGGCCCTTTTAATTCTCTATTAAATTATTGATTTCTAACACTATTCAAAAAAATCCAAATGTCTATTTCTGTCTCAATTTTTAATTATTAGAAACACTCTTATATTCAGTGTTTGCCTGAAAGTTTGTGTTGGTCATAATGTAGTAGTAATTATATGTCGAACTATTTTCAACAATTCTGACTATTTAAGCTTTTCAAATACATTCAACTGTCAACAATAGCACACATAATTATACATAATACAATGTTTAAGTAGTACTATTCTCCTTTCTCTGTCAGGTATTGTTGGCTTAGTTAGTAATGGTATTAGCAACAGATTCGAACCTGGATCTTTAGATTTGTGAATACTGAATTTAAAACAGTAGTTATGGTACTAATCGAATATATAATTTCAGTGCACATATTAATTGAATTAAAGTGAAACAAAAGTTGACAAGATCAGATTATAGTTGCTTAAAATAAAAATAAAATGAGTAGGCAATGTTGAAGTGACTATAACCTCAAATGTTTCAGAATATGAAGTTGGAGCAATCCTCTCCCACTATTGTTATGAAGACGATGGCTGATGGCATCCATTTCCAGAACTCTAATATCTGCTAAAAATCTATAGTTAACTATATATAGAAGCCTTGTCTATTGGCATAATCATATATCCGGTGGCTAACCTGAAGAAAAAAGATTAAACAAATCATAAAAAAACTGTAAGGAATGCCCATCAATGGTGGATTTACTGAAGAAAACATTTAAATCATGTATGGAATCTAAAACATACAAAATTCATATAGATCTTTCCAGTTCTATGTATGGATAGCTATTTTGATGGGTATTGAATGTACCATCAAAGCCCTTTATGCTTAACATATACTTTTTTCTACTAAAATGCCATCACTTACATCTTCAGACAAGCAAGACAATGTAAAGAAATAATTAACTCTACTCATCAATCAAATTCTTATTATAACATTAACATTCTATTGCTTGTCTGAAGATGTAGGTGATGGTGTTATTTTAGTAGAAATTATATGTTGGACTACTTCCATTATCTAATATTAAATGTTTTTAGAAAAATTCAAACTTTATTTAAAATTTTCCAATACATTCAAATGATTATATATATATATATATATATATATATATAATCATTTGAATGTCTGGAAATATATATATATATATATATATATATATATAACAGTAATAAACTATTATATACAGTCTTTCAATCTGCATAAGTACTTTTGGTTAATTCCTTAACCCGATTCAACTGCCATTAAATTCAAAAATCCAAATAGAAGCAAACAGCATCATCTCAAATTCCATGAATCCTGAATTTTAATGTTAGCAACTTGTCTGTTAATTATATTTATTTTATTCTTATTTATTAAAATTGCCTCCTTAAATTTTCTTTATTATGGTTTCTCTCTTCATAAAGATTCTTAACACTTTCAATATCAAACTTAAATTTATATTTACATGTTCTTTCATGATCCAAGAAAACTGAAGCAGTAATTAAATTATTATTATTTTTACTTTTCACATGATTATATAATAATTTATGCTCCTTTAATCTTTTTTCAACACTGCACTTTGATTCACCTATATATGATGACATACATCCACAAAAAATGTGATACCCAACATTACTTTTCTGTTTGACAGATATGACATTTTTAGAATTATTCATTAATTTAATAACATTATTTGTAGTACCAAATGAAACATGAAACACATTATTATATATATATCCTTAAAACATTTCACTTGAGTATTTGAAATATATGGAATAGATATACATTTTTTAATCTGTTATAACTCTTTTTAAATTGACATAATCTATTGTTAATCTGTTCCATATTATAACCAACTTCAAGAGGTTTTTTGACAAATATCTCAATATTTATTAATTTCTCACACTGGTAATGATATAATTTTTTATTATGAAACAAAAAAGACATAAAGTTTGCCATCTTGTGCACAGTTGGTATTTTTGATTTACAATTTATATATCTCTTTTTTGCAGTAGTTTGATTATTAATTTATAACTTAACATACTATTATCTCTTGTAATAATTAAATCCAAATACTTAATACTTTTGTTTTGTTCCTTTTCAATAGTTCATTTCAAGCCATTTAAATTATTTAACTCCTCTACAAGCAAATTTATAGTATTGACATTTCTGCAAATAAAAACATTAATCACATACCTTTTGTAAATATTAATATCTTTAAAATAACATATATTTAAAATATTACTCTCATATGTTGACAAACAAAATTGCAAACAAACTTGTGCAACAACAGGCAGACCCATAGAATAACTTTTAGATATTTTTATAATATCCACTTTTAAAATTAGTAACAATGTTACCATCAAAATTTTTTAAAGAATCAATAATAAATTTTATCACATATTTACAAACACCATTACTTTTTAATACATGTTCAATTATTTTTATGGAATCCACTCTATCAACTGGTAACTTTAATTAATAGTCCTATGAGAACATGGATCATTATATGATCTAGAAGTGGATCATATTTCATTAATGAAAGCTATTGCAAAATATCTGACTTAATCACCCAAAGCAATATGAAGTTACACTTCTGACCCAGAAAGCAAGATGATTAAACAGAAACTGGGGAGAGAAAAGAATATTTTTCAGAGATTAAAGTAAATATTGTGAAATATGATAACTTTGTGTTCAGTGGTGATGGTCGATAGATGGCATTCTCATAGAAATAGAGATGTGGAGTGCTCATGATACTCCAAAAGTTTTATGTCAGCGTTGAACATACCTAAAATTCAAAATCTCTCCAAATAAATCTATCAGAGGAACAGAGTCTTGGGTCAGTAAAATATTGTGTTGTGTCTCCCAGGCTCATAACTGTGTCCTGGGTTTGGAGTCTATAAGACTCATAAAGTATATGATAAAGCCTTCTTACTTGGCCAAACATTTTTTGCCTTTTCTTCAATGCATCCTATGGGTCGTAAGTATATTGGTGCTTAAATTGAGATATCTTTTATGGTGTTTGTATTGCTTATATAACTGTGTTCTGTGATGAAGTTTTTTGTTCATGGTGGTGCTGGAAGTGGCAAACATTAATAGGCCAATAATCACTATATGTCAAAAAATAAAATTTAACTTTACAAAATGAGATAGCTACTTTTAACTAAATAGCACATTTGTGCTTTGTAAATTGATTCCCAGCTTATACAGCTATAGAAAAATTAATAAGCAGTTGAGAATAACTAACATTCAATTTCCATTCCACTGTGAACCAAAACTGATTGAATTAAACTATAATGTTGAAGAAATGGCTTCAACTCAATTATATTTCCCATATTAGACCAGGGTAATGTAGCCTTGTAGCTACATTGGTGGCCGCATGTTCTTTAAATTTAGAGTTAATTAATTCAGGGGGAAATAATATTAAGTTTTAGTTCATTTGATTAAAATGCTTTTTCTACAAAATGAAAATATGAACATTTTAGATAATTTTTTAAACAAGAATGTGATATTTTAATATGTAGTGTAAATGTTTGTAAGAGAGAGAGAGAGAGAGAAGTATAATGTCAGATAAATATTTTTTTTTGTTCTCTCTTTTTAGGAATTATAATTAATTACTAGTTTTAATTTTAGCTTTAAAAATGTATTAAGAGAAGGCATTTTTCTCTTCAGTAAATTATTTTATAAATTTTAATTCTAACTTTTAAGAGAGATAAATAAATAAAGTTTTAAATGAAAGAAGAAAGAAAAAGAAATTAACATTTTGTTAAATTTTGTTTTAAATAATTAGAATTGTTTTAACTCTTTCTTTTCTCTTTATTACTCTCCAAAAGAAAAGGTGCTGTTTTAAAATGAGTGTAATTAATTTGATAATCTTGATTTTTTTTTTGGTAGAACAAAAACTAATTGAAGAGAAATATTAAAACCATGAATGAAATTTTTTAATAAAAAAAAAAATTAACAATGTTTCTGTAAAAATTAATGTAATTAGTTATTATTAAATTTTGGCATGTAGGAGACACAGCTTTGTTCCAAAATTAGAGGTATAGGTTATAGGAAGGGCTAAGTGTCTTATAAAAACAGTCATTTTGACTCAGCTGTTAAAAAGAACTATAAAGTCTGACTCAGCTGATAAACAAGAATTGTAGCTTAAGAAAATGTTTTCTGAAGACAAATATGTGCTATGTTTATATAAAATCTAAACATCATCTATCTTCATATAACCTGCTTTAGTGTAATAAATTGTGAAAGAGATAAAAATATCCCTGAAGTAATCTGCAACACAAATATTGTCTCCAAGCAAAAGAATGAGTGTTTCTATGTGTTAGCTTGACCAAAAAAATGTATTGGAAAGAAAAATGGATAAATCCTGACTGTGTGTTACACTGAGATATTATATTGTAAAATGGAGAAAAAAAGAACTAGGTGTGTTAACCTAGAAGTAAAAAGCCTTCAAAAAGAAAACTCACATGGAAAAGCTGGAATTATATATGCAAAGAAGAACTTTAAAAAAAAGTAAAACCATGGTAAAATAGTGTTTTCTAATGTTCTAATGTACACATTAACTTTAAAATTTGTAAAAAAAACTTTTAAAATTAAGTAGCAATTGATTTTAAACAATAATTGTAGTAGTAGTTTATTTAATTAATATGTTTTTTTATTTATGTGATTTTTTTTTTCAAAATTATAGAAAGTGGTTTTTAAGGACCTAATTTTTATTAAATTTGACATTCTTTAAAATTTTATTCATTTATTTTTCTTCCAAAATTGTACAAAAGTTTAAGCTAATTTACCTCCTTATCTCTGATTAAAAACTCATTTTTTTTGTAAATTTTACTTATTGAAAAGAAAATAACACAATTATAGAAAATGTTAATTTAATTAATGAATGAAAATGAAATCATTAGTTTTGTTTTTTAATATGAAACTATACTTTTAATAAGAATGTATAAATTTAAATTTTCATATTGTCATGTCATTTTTATATTTTTTGTTTATTGTTAATCTGTTAGTGTATTAAATTGTTTTAAAATATTATAGCATTATAGTCATTATTCCTTCAACTATTTGTTATATGAGTGAGCAGTGTGTGTGACTTGATTTTTATATAACTTAGAGGTTGAGGGATTGCTTTCAAATTATCCCAATAGTTATTTTAAAATAAATTACAATAAGGTTTATATTTATTTATCTCTTGCTCATTATAACAGTTCATAGAGTTCTTACTTTTTGAGCTAGATTAGAGTATAATGGTTAATTATATGGATATAGGGGTTTATGTTTGTGTTCCAACATCCAATTGATAACTCTGGATGGTGCAAAGATTTCACCTTTAATGTCCATTTACCAAATTTTGTTATTTAATAAAAATTAAGTTTATAGTTGACCAGTATATTAGTATTCCTATGTGGCCAGAGCATTCATGATGATCAGCATGATTCTGTAGTCAGAATATTTTTAATTATGAGTGATGGATTGGCAATTAAGTATGTACATCCAAATAATTATGTTACATTCTGCCCTACATGTAGCAGTGGCTAAATAACTAGTCTGTTTTCTGATCACATCTTTTAAATCCAGTCACAAGGTTGACTGTTGATTTTATTATGATGATTGTTGACTGTTCTTAGTCGATTAATGATTGTTTACAGGCTGTTGATTTGATTGCTCTTCTTTAGTGCTGGGGTAGATTATTATAAGTATAGTTTTTGTAACTACTTATAGATTAGTCCATGCTGACGCTGCTCTTATTCACTGCATTCCTTTTATATTTAATTTGATTAGTTATTTTATGGGGATTATGATGGTTTTCCATCTCCCCATATTTACCTCCATATGCCACCACAATGGTTTTACACAATTATAATATACATATAAAGATAAATGGTATAAATACTAAAGTTCAATGGATTTTTTCAAAAGAAGAAAATAAAAATTGATAATGATGAGTGAAAAAAAGTTAACAGCTATAAATACCTTGGTAGCATGGAGATAAATATAATAGAAGAAATTAATTGTAGGATTAAACTTAGTTAAACTGTTTTTGATAATCTTAATTTAATATTAACGGGAAATATGCCTACATACTTGAAAAAAAGATTTTTAATGAATGTGTTTTACCAATTCTTATTTATTGATCTGAGTCTTGAATAATTAACACAAGAGTAATAGAGACTTCAAACCACTCAATAAAGAATAGAGGGATGCAAGTTAGGAATAACAAGAAAAGATTGAAAGAAAAACACATGGATGAGAGAACGAAGGTGTTATTGACTTCATTGAAAGAATTAAAGGGCTGGAATTGGGCTGGATATATTTCTAGTAGATATGATAACAGATGGATAGTTGAAATCTTAAACTGGATTCCATGAAATTGTAAAAGATTCAGAAAGAGGCCACATGTGAGATGGATAGATGAAATCTGAAAGTGTTCTGGGGTGATATGGAGAAGAGAGACATGAGATCAGAAAAGATGGATTGAATTTAGAAAGAACTTTATTCTGCAGTGGATCAATGCTGGATAAAAATGTTGATGATAATAATGATGATGATGATTTATATGTATACATATTACCTGATGGATAGTTATATAATTGAGCTAATGTGAAAGATACACTGATAAAAACAAAACACACACACACACATATATATATAATTGTTGACAGTCTACCTTGTTTTAATTACATTAATTAATTAGAGGAATATATTTTTAAAATTATGTAAAATGTTTTTTATATCTTAGCCAGTTACAAAATTTAATTAATTAACTAAAATTTACAGATATTTTAAAACTGTTTTTTAATTTTATAAATTATAATATTCATTATTCTATTTAAAAGTATCATCATTTATTTAGCCAAAATAATTTTAATTTAATTTTTTTTAAAATTTTCGCTAAAAGATATACACCCATATAATATATATATATGTCATAACTGTTTCT
The DNA here is from genome assembly GCA_028023455.1 of Epiperipatus broadwayi. Lineage (NCBI taxonomy): Eukaryota > Metazoa > Onychophora > Udeonychophora > Euonychophora > Peripatidae > Epiperipatus > Epiperipatus broadwayi. The sequence continues at coordinate 10,239,609 of JAQFVV010006221.1, read as the reverse complement.
CATCCCATCTTTTACAAAAAAAAAAAACGGCAATAAAACAAATCATACTTTTCGATATAGAGCAATCAAACCTTATTATTATCTCTTACATCTGGTCTCATCTTTTGGATCAATATTCTTTATTCGGTTATTTAGATAACGATCACCTTTTTGGTAAATATTTGTTTTTTCTCATATTATACAGCTCTCATAGCATTTCTTGTTATTTTAATCTTTTAATTTTACGAATATAAAAATGAAATGGCTATATACTTAATAAAAAGATTATAAGATTAAAGTTGCCATTTCTTGTTTTATATTTTTAGAATTATTATTTTAATCGTGGGGTAGAATCTCATATTTAACTTTTTAAGATCATGACTAAGTCTTTGTGTCTGATTATAGGATTTTAAGCTTCACACATTACACTTTTTTTTTTTTTACTTTATCCTTATCATTGACTTAAAATGCTTTACTTTCCACCTTTTTTTTTAACATCAAGCTTTTATATAAATTATATATTTTTATAGATAAATTTCTATAATTGTTATGAAGTATTTTGATAAAATATTTGCTATCTGCCCATTGGCTGTCCTTTAGGTGTGAATCATTTGAATTTTTTGGTATATTGTTTTATCTTAATAAGCTGGATTATTTAGCCTACTTTTGGTCTCGTTTTATAACAACAATGTGATTTCAGAAGATATTTTCTTATATGTAAATTCTCTTTTCTCATTCCTATGTATCCTTTTATTACATCCATAACCATACAACAATTGTTTTGCAAAAAGTTTAGAATTTATATTACTTTATGGGAGAATCCAGACATGAATCCATTTACCTGAAACTTGGCTTATATTTGCATGAATCCAAATTTTATCTTATTATTAGCTAACACTAATTGGGTTGCTTTTAAGATAGTTTACAATATCATATGATTCCTTCTTAGTATGTGACATAATAAATTTTCTAAAATTAAAGAAATCTCAGTTAATGCTCATTGCCTTACTGGGGATTCCTTTTATCTGTACATTAACTTGGGATTATCAGAATATTTCATTTTCTTATTGTTATGATGTCTGAGAGAAAATAAATGTATTTTCTCTATCATTGTCAATTTCAATAGTAAGGAGTTGCCTATTAATATCCTCCATAGTTTTTCATATAGTGACAAATTTATTATATTGTAACACTTTAGATTAATATCTTTACTTCTGGATCTTTTACACATTCTTTATTTATTGTGATTTTTTAAGGC